>OZ020308.1:16124091-16334091 GCA_963971305.1 Arcuatula senhousia
TTAAACAGGGGTTACAGTCCTTTTAACTTAGATAAATTACCGGAATTTCTGTCTCCGCATATATTTGTCTAGATGCTTGCCAATAATGAACTTATGTTTTGTATTAGAGTCTATCATGATAAGTATAGATCAAGTTCTAATTTTTCCCGGTCTGCAACTTTTTATGAAAATTATGGCTCTTTGAACATTGAAATATCGGGCCGGTGTTATATTGCCATTCCCTCCCCCCCCCCCCCGAAAATGTAATATGATTTATACGCAGTTTTTGTGAAACTGAAATATTCTAAGCTATTTACTACTTATTTATATTATAAAAAAAAAACATTCTGGGATACTGAGATTAGGCCGTTTTTTTTCCGTCGTTTCTATATTTACCAAATCTCTTTGCAATGTACATACTTTCACTTTTCACTCGGTGGCTATATTCGGATTCTCAATCTTCGGATTTCTAATCAAGACAATATGGCCGCGACCAATATATTCATGTGTTCCGCTTCGGTTTATATTTTAGTCAGTGTACGTAGCATATCTTGCGTAGTATTAGCGTAATGGATCGATATTGGATTTTGGATTGCGAAAATTTACTTAATTGAATAAAATTTTAAAGGACAAAAATACGTTACGGACACCAAAAATAAGTTAAATCTTGCAAAAAAGTTGTACACCGCATCTACGTTTTTCATGCTTTTATGTGGCGGTGTTTTAAGCAACAATGCGATTCAACTTGATCATGTAGCGAACATGGCGTAGTACTTTCTTATAAATTTTTGAGACTGCAAAATGTTAATTCATTGAATAAAGCTTATTATCACAGACTTATGCAAAATAGGTCAATCAGACACACACAATTCAAGCTGATTTTATTGATTTTTAGAAAATGACGAAATAGCCACGTTGGGTCATTCGTCTGTCTTGATCTAGGTCATTTTAATATGCTGGCGTCACACTATCCCGATTTTGCCCCCGATGGATACACGATTACGGATATTTTCTAAATCGGAGGTGATCGTATCAAAATCGCGCTATTCGTGTTGCCATCTTTTACCATCGTAGCACCATCGGCGGTAATATTCCAAGTTCGGCAACAACTTCGTGATGCCTTCCTAATTCTTTAACATGTTTAAAAACTGCCGAAGGTTCGTGCGAAGGCCAATCTTCGTGTTGTATTCGTAATTCCATCTTTTGCATCGTAATGCCGGCCTTCGTGATTGCATCTAATCATTTCGTGTTGCGTTCTTAATGCCGTCGGTTACATTTATCTTACGATGGCGACACGAATGAAACGAGAAGTTCTCCGATGGTCCTCGATTGGAACACGACGTCGTAAGGGCCTCGCTTTATATTCGTATAGCCGTCGTAATTAGAGTAATGGCATAGGGTAATGGCATGGCGATGGAAACACGGCACTTTTAAGAAGCAAGGTAATGTCTAAATACAAAATTTTGAAGCAGTATGCATTTTGTCGTATGGTTCATTTTCTTTTAAGTTTTACTTTATTTTTTATATACTAGAACTTATTTTCGTAATTTTCACTAAATTAAATGTATATGTACGAAAGATAAAGATTAAGCGACGGACATCTATCTAATCTTTTACCCATCGTTTCTATGTACTATGATTTAGACACATTAACTTGAAGTTTATAATGGTGATCATCATTTTTCTATTTGCGATATATTAGCTTTTCAGGATAAATGCGCTTTCCAGACAAAACAAGGAGAAGACAGTCATGATCTAGAGCATTCTGATGCATTCCTTTTCATTCTGTTTTTTCCTGCCAGGTGCTTTCGTATTCCGCGTCCTCGTCCAGGCTTTGGTGGCATCTTTTAATACTTAAATTTCAATATCAGAAATGAAGATTTAAACATTTCAAACTCACTACAGTTTTTATCAGTCCCCTACCGACAAAAGCAGAAGGGGGCTTTAGGTTTTTCACTCCGTCGGTCCGTTTGTGTGTCTGTCCGGCCTTGCCCTCTCATTGTGACAATACGTTTTCCACACTTTTTTGAAAAACTTATACGTGTATATAGATATTGGAATGTGAGTATACCATGATGAGTTTAAGATCAGGTTATCGTGTCGTTCCGGTCCGCAAACTGACAATTTGAACTCTGAAAATTCACTGAAATTTCAGTTTCACACACTTTTTTCTAAACCATTTTTGTATGTACTTTTTGCAAGTCCATCATTACAGGTTACAGATCAAGTTCACGTTCCGTTTCGGTCCGCAAATGTTTACTGGAAATTTGGACTTTATATGGGACCGATAAGGAAGTATGTAACACGCTTTGTTCAAGAATCGTTCGCAAAAGCTAAATTGTTGAACTTTATGCCAAAAGTACGAAAGCGCGTTGGGCTCATTTTGGTTATCTAAAAATCAATATTACGCGCTTTTATCAATTTTCCCGAAAGAACACGCTATTCAATAAAATTGCATTACTTACGCGTTATAACGGGTTACTCTCGCGTAACTTTCTTAGACTTTAAAAGAGCTTAATAAATCAAGTAACATCAGTTTTCTTTGCTATCTTCAGTCTCTAAATTAAGATGTTACATGCATCCACTCTTACTTGTCAACATCATGGACATGCAGCGTGGGTATACTAAGAATTAAAGCCCTAGTTTTATCTTTTATCAATATATACCAATAATAAGAGCAACGGACATATTGTAGACTGAACTATAATTTTATTGCAAAACAAGTTATTGCAATTCAAACTTTTTTGCAAAACGGGTTGTTCTAATAAGCGCCATTTGCAATAACAATGCATGCTTTGTTGTAATTTTTCTACAACATATTCTTGCTGTTTTCGGATTATGTGTGCTTCAGTCAACTCACACAAGGCACCAACAAAACAAGATAAAGCAACAGCACCTTTTCTGTTCTGTCGTAATAGCCTCTACATATTAGCTTTAGATCAAATGTCTCATTTACTCTTGCTGGTCGACATCAGAGACAGAAGGGTATATTTGAAAAGCCTTCGTTTTAACTTGTTATGGAAGCAGCAAAGGACAATTTATATATAACATATACAATAAACTATATAATCTTATTGCTAATCGTGTTATTACATTTCATACTTCGTTTAACCCTCGGGATGCATCGTAGACCCATCGTATGCTAAACATAGCGTCGTACAGCCATCGTATAACTTCGTTTCTCCTTCGAGTCTAATTCTCGACTAATCTTGATAACATCGTAACAACTTCGTAATCGGTTCGCAGCCTTTCGTATTTGCTACTTTTCTAATCGTTCCTTTAGCCATCTGTTCTAATCGTATATATCCTTCGGCTTTGATTTTGATTTTTAGCAACTTCGGGACTAACTTCGCACGAAGTTGAAATTTTCGCATTCGTGTGTCCATCGTATGTCAAAATCGGGACAGTGTGACGCCGGCATATTAGGATGAATAATTTTATCTATTTCTCACAAAGCTATTGCGGGATCCGGAAAAATAAACTTTTTTGTCACAAGTTATTGGTTGTTCGAAAATGTTATCATTGCTTGATAATTTTGTCGATTTACCACACCCCAACGAGACCAAGGTCGCCACAACCACTAAAATGTCAGAAAATAATTTTAACTGTGCGGAACATGGATTGCAACGTTCCTGTACAAGTTTGTTTTAGTCTCTATCATAAAGGGAGGGGCAATATTTTAATAGTTGACAATCAAAAATATTTGAGCAGTAGCGGATCCGGGAGGGGGGGGGTTGGTCCAAGGTTGGAATTTTCCTCCTTTCGGCCAAAAATTTCGCAAGTGACGTGAAGGTTTCCTGCAAAATTTGTCTGGAACCACCCCTTTTCGTCCTTCGTCCACAGTAGACTTTATGTGGACCAACCCTTTTCAAAATTTCTGGATCTGGCCCTGTTTGAGTTACAATATAATTTATTGCTTTTAGACGTAAAAATTTTAAAGGCATACATGTACATTGCAAATTTTCATTAGAGATCCACATTGGGTTTAAACTTATTTTGGTCACACTTAGTCAAAAAAAAAATTCAAAATAACAATGTACGATTTTTTTTCGTCTTCGGTATTCCCAGAATCCCGTTGGTAGCTTTTGTTCTCAGAATAATTTGAAGATTGAAACCTTTTTAAACTTTAACATTAAGCTGATTTATAAGTGTATATAAACAACAGACTGTGACATCTTCGATCCAATAAAGACTTTTGTAGAGCTCGATGAGCTGAAGGTTTAACAAGCAACAGCTTTTCTCTATCTGCAATAGTTTCCTTCTATAGGCCAAAAACATGAAAACGCTATTTTTTTTACATTTAAAGAAAAATAACCTCTATAAGGGGTCATCTGACATCTTCGATACAATGGAGACTTTGTAGAGATCAATGATCTGAAGGTTTAGGCAAGCAACAGATTTTCTCTATCTGCAATAGTTTTCATACTATAGACCAAAAACACGAAAAAACACTTTGTTTTATCTTTAGGACCATAACTCCTATAAAGGGTCATCTGACACCTTCGACCCAATGGAGACTTTTTTTAAACAGCTGAAGATTTTAGCAAGCATAAACTTTTCTCTATCTGCAATAGTTTTTATTCTATAGAGCAAAATCATGAAAAAATCTATTTTTGACCCTTTAAGGGCCATAACCCCTAAAAGGGGTCATCTGACAGCTTTACTCAATGGAGACTTTGTAGAGCTTTTGA
Source organism: Arcuatula senhousia (assembly GCA_963971305.1). Taxonomy (NCBI): domain Eukaryota; kingdom Metazoa; phylum Mollusca; class Bivalvia; order Mytilida; family Mytilidae; genus Arcuatula; species Arcuatula senhousia. The sequence continues at coordinate 16,128,762 of OZ020308.1, forward strand.
TGCTGAAGAAGGAAGGTTGCATCCGATTTTCTCTATTTCTTACACTTTTTGATTTACAAGCCAAAAAAAGTTGTCTGAACCCCCTATTTTTAGCAACAGCCGCCATGTTTTTTGACGGATCAAAAATCAAAAAAACAACTTTTGTGCAGGACACCTTAATGACCAAATTGTACCTTTGGTCCAGGTGACCCAAAACAGAGCTGTGATCTCACATAGTTTTCAGTAAAGCAAAGTTGTTGTTGTTTAATCAACAAATCACGTTTCTATGTCATTGAGAAAAAATTACATGTACATGTATGATTTCAAGAGTCTGTGGCATGAGATTCCATGTATTTTGGCGTAAAACTGAAACAGAAATTTTGTATATAAGCCCATTATCCATGAAACTTCAAGTATTCATTTAACAGGAAGTATAGATGAATTATGAGCATAATTAAAATCACTTTACACCATATATATATAAACTTCAGTTAAAATTGATGTACATGCCAAATATCAAACGGCTGTTAATTACGTGGAGTATCCTGCAAGGCTGTATGTAAGTCACAAGACGACGAATAGCGCCAAAGTGGCTCCTATATGTTGCACGTTGTAGACGAAATAAAAATTACAAATAAGTTCAAGGAAACGGCAAATCCTAACCCAAATAATTCAGTCGTTATATTTTACACCTTATGGTCTTTACATTCCACCGAAGTAAAAATGTATACGAAGACGGAAAGGGCTTCAGATATTCGAGTTATGCATATCCGAAACCACACCTAACGCGTGTTTCTACATTAACATGTAATGCCTATACCAAGTCAGGATAATTGTCATGATTGCGGTCTTGCATTTTTCCTGAAATGAAGTAACTTTTAGTACGAATCCAGGTTTATGTTTTAATTCTGATTCTAGTGTCATTGGAAGGGTAAAATGGAGAATTCTTTCAATTCAACACGAAATTTTAACAAATTCGAGGAGTGGCGGAATGAATTTCAATCCACTTTTCCTCTCTCTGGATCCATCAATAACCTTTTTTTTTTTACTTTTTAAAAACATTTAACATTTATGAAATCTACCGCTCAGTATTGTCTTCAGTTTATTTGTTTTGCTAGATTTCTAAAACAAATCTGTTTTAATTTTGGGACAGAATATCCTGCATAGTGGACCTTCACTAACATAACCAAACTTTGATGCAGTTATTTAAAACTAAATAGGAGATTATAAACCTACATGTACAATGTTTATACTGGATCTAAAAACAAATAATGTTTAGGATAAACTCTTACATAACTTAGTTTCATCAACATGTTTATCTTAAAATGGCTTAATTTTAGATCGATTTTATAGTATGTGTACAGCAAAGGCTACATATAGAATTCAACAATAAACCTTAGCAGGACCTAGATATAATAAAGTCTTTTTTATGTTATTTCCATGGTTAGTTCTGTAAATTCTGTAAGTTCTGCTTTTTTCCGGTTTTTAGCACAGTCGATTTTAGGCTAATATTACTTATAACCTTGCATGTAGCCTCAAATCTCATGCGACATTTAATTATAATTTAACCAAAAGTGTTCGCAAACAAGTCAATTGGAAAGTACAATAGGGAAATTTTGTCCTTCTTCAAAAACCATTTTAAACGAGAAAAACTGTACCAAACTACGCTATCTTGTACTAAAAGAAAGCGCATCAATATAGTAAGGAGTGTCCTTATCTAGGTCCTACTATACTTTATTAGTCCTACATGTAATGATATGTCGTCTAAGCTGTATTTTCTTCAAAAAAGTTCACACTGTCATGACTGTCCTGATGCAATTAAAATTGCATCTAACGCGATTCATGTACACAACACCACCACAGACTGTACTAATTATAAAGCAGACCTTTACTTTTTGTGTCCATAGCGGTTTGCTAAGCAATATGCATTAGAGTCCACACTTGAATCTTGAAAACTATATCAAAACTGTCAAAAAAGGTGACTTCAAATGAACACGCCATCAACGAATTACAACATTATAAAAAGCAAATAGAAGAAAGCATAGGTGAAATTGAAAATGTCGTCGAAAACGTAATAGATAAATGTTTCGTAAGCAGGCAGAAAATTTCCGATCTTTCTGCTTTTGTTGAATCCATTGAAACGGGGACAGACTCCAAATATCCCAACCAAATTTTCAAAGAACTTCAGGGTGAAATGACAGGTATAAAATGTATGAACATGAGAAGAAATTTAATCTTCTCAGGATTAAGAAATCAACGCGATGAGATATGCTGTTTAAAAATAAATAAAATAATTCTTAGTCTACAAAATGATATGTCTCTAAGAGAAGTGCACAAGTCTTATAAAATTGATCAAAATGGCGTTCGACTAATTATTGTAAAATATGTCTACAAAGGTGAAATGGAAGAAGTCCTGAAGAACAGGAAAACCATTTGGAATTTTAGAGCAATTGCCAATGGAAATCGAAAAACAAAGAAAAACACTTTAACCAATAAAGAAACAGGCAAACAGTGAGGGAAAAAAAGTAAGGCTCTCTAGAGATAAGCTCTTCATAAACGGCAAATTATACGAAAGCACAACAGGATCAAACTCAAATGATACCAGGCGCCATGAGCAACCTAACCAAACACCAACAAAACATTTAACTCTTGAACGTCCATTAAAAAGAGCAAGAACTTAATTTAACGAACTCGTAAAGCAAGAAAACTCAAGCCAAAACTCGGCAAAAATCGGTGATAGAGCCGTAAACGGCCAGGAATAGGACAAGCCGAGGGAATTCACAAATTATATTTTATGAAAACTTGAAATTACTTAAAAAATGTTGCGGCCTAACTTAAAATTTACCCGATTTAATAAATAAATATGATATCGCAAGCTTTGTTGAGACAAAACTACACAAAAGATGAAGTCAAACCATGCAAGAACAGGGGAAGAAGAAAAGGGTTAATTTATTTCTGAACCCGATACATTCACCGACATTTAAAACCCATCTGTAAACGTAGTATGCGCACTTGATACATTTGACATACAAATAACATGGCATAGAAGAAAAACCGGTTTGGAAGACAATTTCTAGTAATGTGTAAGGGAAACAACCCATTTATCTTGAAAGGAAGAACCAAAAGTGACCAAAATGGTCAACTAATCTGCCGTTATTTAAGTCTTGTAGATTATTGTTTAAGCAACGTAAATACGCTGGAGAGTATCATTGTCGTTTACTTCGCGAGTTATTTTCTTACGTCCATTTTCCAATTGTAGTGACCATTTACTGTTCATAGAATCAAAGGATTATCACAATCGATAGAAAACCGAGAAGAAAATTAATAAGTGGGACCCGGAAAAAACTTTAACTCTCAATGAAAATCTGAACAAACGGGAAATGGGAAATATCATTAGCGCCTTAGAATCATGGTTGAATGCAAAAATGACAGATAATTATAGAAAATTAAAATAAAGAGATGACGGAAAGAATCTGCATATTAAGAAAGAAAGATAAACGAATACGAAAAAGAGTATAAGAAAATATAACCGAAGAAAACATCAGAAAAAGATCATAAAAAAATAGATGGTATAAAATCCAGCGACCCAAAAGAATTTTGGCGACTTGGAAATGCTAAAAACAATTTAAAACAAACTGGAATTAACTTCGAATAGCTGACACTTTTCTTTAAAGCGCTGGACAAAAGTGACAAAAAACAAAAAAAACCACACCTTCAATCTAGCAAAAGACCAAAATGAAGAAATAAATGTACCAGTTACGAAGGAGGAGGTCCTAAAAGCAATCAAGAGGTTGAAAATGAAAAAGCAAGCGCTCACGATAAAATCACAAATGAATATCTTATGAGTTCATTCGATATTCTTGGCGATATTTACGAGAAAAAATAATGCTATTTTTGAATAGGAGATAATAAACAAAGGTTGGGTGTAGGGAAAAGTAAAGCCAATATATTAACACAAAGGAAATAACAATTATCCCTGAAATTATCGACCAATCACAATTGTTAAATTTTTTTTCAAAAATGTTCTCAACCGTATTAAATGAGAGACTTTGACTTTACTCTGACGAAACATCACCCATAAATTAAAACCAACATGAATTTAGAGATGGTTATTCGACAGTAGATTGCGCATTCGTTTCATGTTCACAAAGAGAACTCTTGAACTTTAGGAAACGCAAATTGTTTTGACTTTGAAAAAGCATTCAATACTGTTGACAGAAGTTCTCAATGAACAAAGATGATATTAAAAGAAAAATTGGAAAGATCTGCAATACAATTTACAACACATATCAAGATATAAAATCGTGCCGCCAAATACGATGGTCAAACATCAAACTTCTTCGCTTGTGAAACTTGGGTCAGATAAGGGTAGGTTCTATCACCTTACCATTTTCAATAATTCTTAACGACCTGGTCGATTTTCTGGTTTCAAAGGATAAACAAGGATTAAATAGTCAACAAAGATCTTGAAGACATTGGCATCTACCTAAAACTTCTGTTACTTCTTTTTTGTAAATGACAATGTATTAAAGGCTAAATCAGAGCGATTATTTCAAATCGCATTGGATAAATTCCGAGAATACTGTAATGTTTGGAAACTAAAAGTAAATACAGCAAAAACATTTCGATAAACATAACAATCATAATCATTACAACAAACCTCTTGAAATAGTGGATTTAAAATAGAGAACTAAGACGACTTCCCTCTTGAAAAAGATATCAAAATAAGGACGATATCTTTCTGGATAAACTTTTTGAGAAAATATAAACTTTAGGCGTACCAAAAGGGGCAATCAAAAGTACCATTAAATAGAAAAGACAAAGACAAACTCTGTAGACACAAAATCATCACAACAACAAAAAAACACAGAATAGACAAATAAACTGCACTCAGGTGCTCCGGAAGAAAATTAAAGTAGTTCCTGCTTGCTCCAATGATAACCACATAAAATAGTGAAAAAAAACGCCTTTGTCATAGATTTTTTATCCTTTAAGTATGTATAGGTAGTTTAATATAAGCAACATCAGCCCATTTAACATGCTAACATATTTTAAGTTATCAAGGTTTTGAGTGCAAAGATGAACCTTAATATGTCATTAACCTCTTAAAGAATTTACTTAAAATCTAAATAGATCTGTTGGCTTCACTTGATATTTTCGAACTTGTTTTATGAATAATAAGTGGTTAATAATTTGTTTTCTGAATATTGTGTTTTCATATGAATAATATTTATGTACATACTATTTTAGATAAACATGTTGTTTTTTTTCAATATTTTAGGTGTTTGAAATTTGTATCTAGTAATACGGGAATAATCATAATATTTATCACCTTTTCAATTAATGTATTTTTGTAGGGGCTAGTTAAGTTTAACTTCTTCCGCTTCATTAGATGGTACACAGCATGTGATGATGATTTTTCTTTATATCTGTCATTGTATATCTGCCATTAAGCAAGCAGTCACAATTCGCTCAGATAAACGTGCAATCCATAAGATATTTCTTTGGCATGGGTTTCATGATAATAACTACACCCTAAGGCCTTTCTGTTGTGATTATCAGCTCTACTTGAATGAATGATGGTATTGTTTGAGCTTGTTGTTACTGATTCGCTTCCTGTTTATCTACATTCACTGACTCCTAAAATTTTAAACTTGTATTGTCTCATATCCCTTTTTACTCGAATGTGCTGTTTACCTGCTTCATACGATGTCTGCAAATTCCATGCTCCAATGTATTGGCCATGTATTGGCTGCAATAATAATGGTCTATTCACGCTGTTGACAGCAGTCATATTTTAACTGTTGTGATGGTGATCATAAGTATTGTCCGGATATTGAATATTTCTCAGATATACTGTTTTCGTAACGGCTTCATGCAGCATAAAGTGGTTAATATTATGTCTAACCTTCGCTCTGTACGGACGGGTTTTTACTCTTGGTGTGATTTTTTCACAGGTGATTGTTGTTCCCACTGTTAGCGAGCTGCATCTGCTCGTTTTTTTTTTCTATTCGGATAATCTTCCATTTCTTACAGTCAATTACCTAATCACGAAGAAATGATACTATTTAACCATGTTAACCTATAGTTGGCGAGAGCCAGGATGTTTGTTTCGAAAAATTGCAATATAAAATAAGAATCCTGGGTTTTGAGTTGAAAAAAAAATCGAAAAAATTGGGAAATATTTTGATCGTAAAATCGTAATTTTTTTCTGGCCCCAGCGGTTATCGACCAAGTAGCTCCAAACAGTAAAATTCCAGAGTGGGTAGCGATGACATGCTTTATTTTTACCATGTGAACAAAGTCCCATTCTTTATCATACATATGATTCTAATCTGCAGAAATGTTACACCAAAGGTGTTAACGTTTTTAAAGTTGTTTTGTTTATATGACCCGCCGTTCTCGTCAGAAGTTTGGGAATAAAATGTTATGTAAAGGTACACACTCAAAATGTTTATTCTGCCTATCCTCCGCTGCGCTCCGGCGGGGGCTACTTGGAACAAGGATAGTACTTTCCATCGGCTGGATAATTCCCTGCCGGGGGCAACCTCGAGATCTACCCGATTCTATTCGGGACCTGCACATTTTTAGTGAGTTTAAAATTTTGATTGCAGTTTAAAAGATTTGAGTATAGTTTGAAAAAGCAAAGAGGCACCAATGGGACATTTGAGTGTCAAAAGTCCGAAAGGGCAACGACGAAACCGGTAAACATGGACAAAAACAGCACGAAGAAAAACAAAACACAAAATCAACCGAACGGATATCAACAACGCGAAATCAAGTCGTAACAATTTTGTGAACTCAGGTGCTCCGGGAGCGTAAGCGGTTCCTACCTGCTATAGCACACCCGTCATGTTGCTAAGTTCCAATTCAGTGTGTCAAATCTGGTAAAAGATGACAAAACAATTTCTACGACAAACCAACATCTGCATTCATTTGAGAGATAGAAATCCCATATTTGTCTACGAGTGCTCGGTGTCTACCTTAACATTTCTTGAGTGAAGACAGCAACCGTGGAGCAAGATAACCCTGTGTCAGCAATTTCTGTGTTAAACGTGACGCTCTGCCAAGGAAATCGATGTATTCCCGCAAGCTCTGGAATAAGAAATCAACTATTATCAACTAAATGAAATTTTGAGTGCCGTTTGAAATTTTGAGTGTGTAAAATACAATCTCCATGACAACTGACGTCTTTTTTTTTACTGTGCAGTTTTAAATTTTGAGTTTGTGATTAGAAATTTTGAGTGCGGAATAAACATTTTGAGTGTGTAATTTTACATCACATTTATTCCCATATTTTTTACGAGAACGGCGTGCCATATATTAAGGCGAAAATTGGGACATAGATTGGGCATCATGAAACGTACACTATGAAAGGATATCATATCAATACATAATTCGACTTGTCGAACGGATAATAAAAATTTAGTTGTAAAAATGACGAAGAGAATGTAGTCAGTTTTTTAAATATTAGGACCATGTTCATAATACTATAAATGGAAAAGAATACTTTTTAACATCTGTTAAAAAACGAAGAGCAAAACAAGAATGAATAAATCAGTCAAATGACAATACAAAGTAAATATTTTATTTTAAACAGCTGGTTAGTGAGAAACATTTATTTCCTTTTAAGAAAATTGCCATTTATCAAACAAGCAAGGAGGTTGGACCTCACCATATCATAGTTTAGAAAGTAAAGGAATTGGTATCTGACGGAAAACGGTAAGATTTAAAACAAGTGTACAAATTACATAATATATTGTCTTTTCAACTTATGGTTGAAGTTTTGAAAATCATTTAATTGATTTGCGCTCTTACTGCAAAAGGAGTAGAGCCCCGAAGGCCTAAAACCAGACCCGAATTTCTACTAATTTTTAAAACCAGTACCCTTCGTCAATTTGAGCAAAATGAGTACAGGCATAACTGATCTTTTCATTTTTGTAAAATTGAACAAAGTTGTAGCCTTGACATTTCAAACAAACCATAAATTGTAAAATTCTCAGTTTTCACCCATTTTCACTGTTTTTACGTCTTGTTTTGTCAAAATAAATATTAGCCACATTCTTCGACAAGACAATCATAATTTTTTCAAGTTAAAGTATTACATTATAATACTTGTTTCTAACACATAATAATTTTGGTCGACGTGTGGCCATTTTTGATGTATTTATACAATAAAATAAAGGGAAATTATCAAATAACGAGATTTTGTACAAAATAGACTGATTTTAAGTAAACTGCTCACCATGCTGATAAACAATTGAACGGGAAGATATTGCAATTTATGTTTGAAGTCCAATGAACATCAAAACAGCAATTACAAGCAAGTACATGTATATCAAAGTTGAATTTTAGGGCCTGATGTGGGGGCTTCCTGGCTCTACTTCTTATAATTGATATTAATAAGAATATATTTATTAATTAATAAAATATATTGTCCTCTGTTAGATCTCTTTAGTGAAAACAAAAACCTAGGATCAAAATTGAGTTTCAATTACTCTGCTTTGCTGTTAATTTGTTGCTTTTACAAGAACCACGAAAAACAAAACGAGTTTGAGCATTGTGACAAATTGCAGAAAAAAATTGATCCCCTAGTTAATGAAAATACTTATTAATTGATTAATTTTTGGTGACAACATCTCAGTTACCGTTAATTTCTTCATGTATGATTAAAAATCCACTTTTACCTCATTTAAAAAAACTTACCATGACGGTTTTATATTACAATACCGGTTTTTTAAAAGTAAAGTCGACTATCGAATATGAGCACCTGTTGGGTGCGTTTTCCATTATTTTTTAGGACATCTGTAAGATTTTATAATGTCCCCAATTTTAATATGTCCTCCAGACAATTTAAAATGGTATAAACTGTCCATGGACATAAGTTTATTATAAAAAAATGTCCTCGACACTTTAAATCTATAAGATTATGTCCATAGCTATGAAGTACTGTCCGTCATATTAAATGCAGTGATAGACAAATATTTTCTCTAATTATACCTAAAAACTTACTCAATAGTATAATAATTCATTATTTTAGGATAGTATTATAACATATTAAAATTGGGAACTTTATTTCATCTCAAACCTGAATCTATGAAATAATGTCCATGTCTATGAAAAATTGTCCATCTATGAATGATTAATATGGGAACAGTCATTTGACTGAGATTTTTTTCCAAATATTAGTGTTAAATTTAAGTAACATTTACAATACAAGGAGAGACATAAAAATAACTGCACTCAGTCAAAAAGTAAACATTGAATAGGAGGTTATTTTCGAATACTAATTAACTTTTCTATAAATTATTATCACCTAATAATTTTAAGTATTCAATTATGCTATTGTTTCTTCTATTTTCTGGCACCATTTTTCATTTAGATGTTACATGTAACAATAAAATCTTTTTCAAAAGCATTTATATATATGTAGCAATATAATAATCATATAAGTTAAGCATTCTCTAATGTTGAGTTTGAGAAAGAATATTGTAAATATCGCATATAAAATGTCCACTACAGCTGTCTTCTTTAAACATGATAAAAGGACAGTTCTAAATGGCATAAGACGGTAAAAAAATGTCCTACTAATGGACACTATCTAATAGCATGGGACACTTGAAAATAGCAACTTCTCTGGAAAATATTGTCCTCCTGGACACTTTATCACAGGACACTTTTTTGCCTTACAATTCGACTTGCCATTTTAGCTCACCTGACCCGAAGGGTCATGTGAGCTATTGTCATCACTTGGCGTCCGTCGTCCGTCGTCCGTCCGTCGTCCGTCGTCCGTAAACTTTTTAAAACGTTAACTCCTCTGACACCATAAGTCCAATTGCAACTAAACTTGGTATGGTTGTTCATTAGCATTCGGTGCTTAGAACTGCTGTGGGGATTTTTGATTCGTCGTAAAACATTGCTGCCATGGCTAAAAATAGAACATAGGGGTAAATGGCAGTTTTTTGCAAATAACTCAAAAACGGCTTCAAATATCAAAATTCTGGCTGAGTAAAATTGATCAGCACCTCAAGATCTACCTACCCTGAAATTTTGAAGAAAATCCAACGACCCATGTAGGAGTTATTGCCCTTTTTGTGGATTTTTTGCAAATTTTGCACCTGTTAAGCTCAATATCTTGAAAACTATACTAGATATTTGAGAAATTTAAATTGCATATTGTTAAGCACATCAAGATCTACTAAATATGTAAAGGGTCAACGTTGTAGGACCTTTCCTCTTAGGAGTTATTGCCCTTAGAACGTCAAAATTAAGCATTTTAACAGCATTTCCTCATTACATTGAAAACGTTAACTCCTCTGACACTTTAAGTCCAAATGGAACCAAACTTGGTATAGTTGTTTATTAGCATTAGGTGTATAGAACTGATGTGGGGATTTTTGATTGGTCGTAAAACATGGCCGCTGTGGCTAAAAATAGAACATAGAGGTAAATGACAGTTTTTAGCTCACCTGACCCGAAGGGTCATGTGAGCTATTGTCATCACTTGGCGTCCGTCGTCCGTCCGTCGTCCGTCGTCCGTCGTCTGTCGTCCGTCGTCCGTCGTCCGTCGTCCGTAAACTTTTTAAAACGTTAACTCCTCTGACACCATAAGTCCAATTGCAACCAAACTTGGTATGGTTGTTCATTAGCATTCGGTGCTTAGAGCTGATGTGGGGATATTTGATTCGTCGTAAAACATGGCCGCCATGGCTAAAAATAGAACATAGGGGTAAAATGCAGTTTTTTGCAAATAACTCAAAAACGGCTACAGATATCAAAATTCCGGCAAAGTTATAGTGATCAGCACCTCAAGATCTACCTACCCTGAAATTTTGAAGAAAATCCAACGATCCATGTAGGAGTTATTGCCCTTTTTGTGGATTTTTTGCAAATTTTGCACCCGTTTAGCTCAATATCTTGAAAACTATACTAGATATTTAAGAAATTTAAATTGCATATTGTTTAGCACATCAAGATCTACAAAATATGTAATAGGGTCAACGTTGTAGGACCTTTCCTTTTAGGAGTTATTGCCCTTAGAACGTCAAAATTTAGCATTTTAACAGCATTTCCTCATTACATTGAAAATGTTAACTCCTCTGACACTTTAAGTCCAAATGGAACCAAACTTGGTATAGTTGTTTATTAGCATTAGGTGTATAGAACTGAATTGGGGATTTTTGATTGGTTGTAAAACATGTAGGAGTTATTGCCCTTTTTGTGGATTTTTTGCAAATTTTGCACCTGTTTAGCTCAATATCTATAAAAACTATAGAACCGTAGTGGGGATTTTTCGATTGGTTGTAAAACATGGCCGCTGTGGCTAAAAATAGAACATTAGGTTAAACTGCATGTTTTTGAAAATAACTCAAAAGGATGATACATTTTTAGATTTTGATTGAGATCAAAAGTGATCAGCACCTTTAGATCCACCATATTGTCAGATGACCCCCTTATTAATCTTATGACCCTTTCAACGTTAAATAGATTTTGCCTTATAACCTTTACTTCAGGCACATTTGTCAGGTGAGCGATTCAGGCTCCTGGGAGCCTCTTGTTTGCAAATAACTCTAAAACGGTAACAGATTACAAAATTTTGATTGGAAACAAAAGTGATCAGCACCTCAAGATCTACCAGCTCTGAAATTTTGAAGAAAATCAAACAACCCATGTAGGAGTTATTGCCCTTTTTGTGGATTTTTTTGCAAATTTTGCACCTGTTTAGCTCAATATCTTGAAAACTATACTAGATATTTGAGAAATTTAAATTGCATATTGTTAAGCACATCAAGATCTACAAAATATATAACAGGGTCAACGTTGTAGGACCTTTCCTTTTAGGAGTTATTGCCCTTATAACGTCAAAATTTAGCATTTTAACAGCATTTCCTCATTACATTGAAAACGTTAACTCCTCTGACACTTTAAGTCCAAATGGAACCAAACTTGGTATAGTTGTTTATTAGCATTAGGTGTATAGAACTAATGTGGGGATTTTTGATTAGTCGTAAAACATGGCCGCTGTGGCTAAAAATAGAACATAGGGGGTAAATGGCAGTTTTTTGCAAATAACTCTAAAACGGTGACAGATTTTAAAATTTTGATTGAAACAAAAGTGATCAGCACCTCAAGATCTACCAGCTCTGAAATTTTGAGGATAATCCAACATTCCATGTAGGAGTTATTGCCCTTTTTGTGGATTTTTTGCAAATTTTGCACCTGTTTGGCTCAATATCTTGAAAACTATACAAGATATTTGAGAAATTTAAATTGCATATTGTTAAGCGCATCAAGATCTTCAAAATTTGTAACAGGGTCAACGTTGTAGGACCTTTCCTTTGAGGATTTATTGCTCTTGGAACGTCACAATTGAGCATTTTAACTGCATTTCCTTATATTGAAAATGTTAACTCCTCTGACACTTTAAGTCCAAATGGAACCAAACTTGGTATTATTGTTTATTATTATTATTAGGTATATACATAGAGCTGTTGTGGGGATTTTTGATTGGTTGTAAAACACGGCCGCTGTGGCTAAAAATAGAACATTAGGTTAAACTGCATTTTTTTGCAAATAACTCAAAAAGGGTGACAGATTTTTAGATTTTGATTGAGAACAAAAGTGATCAGCACCTTAATTTAGATCCACCATATTGTCAGATGACCCCCTTATTAATTTTATGACCCTTTCAACGTTAAATAGATTTTGCCTAATAACCTTTACTTCAGGCACATATGTCAGGTGAGCGATTCAGGCTCCTGGGAGCCTCTTGTTTTAGAATGGGATGTTCATGCCTAAAAATGTCAAGATTAGGAGTTAAGGGTAGTGACATGAGTAAGGAATGTTTTTGAAATGAAAACAAAACTCCAAACTGTAAGAAGCAACATTTTAACATAATAATAACTTGGTACAGAATTGTTACAAAATGTCGTACATGTAGCGCTAAGGATACCGTTTATCCCGACATATGGCTTTTGTAATAAAAATACTCAAATGGCGGTACTTGGCCATAGCCTTTACTCTAAATAAAATATTACAATGCAATAAATGATATAAATGACAATGATATAAATGAGTAAAATGACAATGATAGAAAATGACGGTTACCGCAAAATAATGGCAACCAATGAAATTAGAAATGTATACGAGCGTGGGATACACAGCTCTTATGGAATTTTTTAGAGTTGCCGTGGGATACACAGACAACAACACCGAAAGGTTCCCTATTTAAAGTTATATATGCATAAATCTGTATACAAGATGCAGCGAATAATGCTACATGTAATCACAGGCTACTAGACGAAAATAATTGGTCCAGAGTTGTAGATCATCTACATGTGATACGGTTACGAAATTCCATTGAAACGATTTTTCGTGTAAATCTACATGTAGTTTATGAAGGTTCCAATAACATAAACAGTACTTGAATGTTCCATTAACACAATTAAGGTAGATGACTTCATTGTGACATTAAAATTGTAGATTCACACCGAAGTTAGCGATTTATAGAACAATCAGTTTCCATGGCTTGTTTAAAATTTCCAGAGGTTAATTGAAAATAACTTTCAATTTAATGTCATGATCAGTTCAGTAGATGAAGTAGATGCGCATCTGAGTCCTTTCAACCTGATCCTTCCAAAATGTTTCGACAAGTCCATTCATATCAATCTGAAAACCAGTTGATATCTGGGAATACACAGCAAACAACCAACCTGGAAAATAAAATAAAAAAAGCGCAGCAAAGCCCATTCATATTCATTAATCATAATGCTTCATTGATTTCAAGCTAAAACACTTGTTAACTTGGGCAGCAAACAACGAACCTGTAAAATAAAATAAAAAACACAGCAGAGCACATTCAAATAAGCATTGGCATTGCTTCATTCATTTCAAGCTAAAACACTTGTCAACTTGGGCTGCATACAATCAACCTGTAAAATAAAATCAAAAAATAGTAGACCACATACACATTAACCTTTGTTTACACCAAGCTAAAAATCACTTGTCCACTGGGATTGAAACCTGCAAACAACTAACCTATAAAAAAATTAAAAAACAGCAGAAACATATTCATAAATCATTGTTTATTCCAAGTTAAAAAGAAAACTTGACAACTGGGTTTGCAAGCTGCAAACAATCAACCTGATTAATTCATATAATAAAATCAAACATTCATATTAATTAATCATTGTTTTAAATGGGATGGTGGGAGGGTTTTTTTGGTGCGAAATAATTGTCATACCTTGCCGATGAAATTAGCGGAAAGAAGGAGGTATTTATCTCCCTTGTGCAATTAAATAAGTACAGGACTTCTGTCACGAAGAAATAAGTAATAATAGATAAATGATACAGCCATATACGATAACTTGATTTAAGTTCTAACGACTTAAATCATATTATCCCGACATATGGCTTTTGTAATAAAAATACTCAAATGGCGGTACTTGGCCATAGCCTTTACTCTAAATAAAATATTACAATGCAATAAATGATATAAATGACAATGATATAAATGAGTAAAATGACAATGATAGAAAATGACGGTTACCGCAAAATAATGGCAACCAATGAAATTAGAAATGTATACGAGCGTGGGATACACAGCTCTTATGGAATTTTTTAGAGTTGCCGTGGGATACACAGACAACAACACCGAAAGGTTCCCTATTTAAAGTTATATATGCATAAATCTGTATACAAGATGCAGCGAATAATGCCAAATTGACTGTAAACAAATCGAAATGAGTTTACAGTCAACCGCCATAACAATGGGGGAATGAGCTGAATCTTAAATGGACCAAGTACCGCAAATAAAATTAAAAACAAATGCTCAACAAGGATAAAATATTCAAGATGACCAATTAAATGCAAAATCATAAATGAATAAATGGTAACCATGACTGCAAAAATAAAAATGTAGTAGTTTCAATCAAATCATACAATGCAGATCTTGGTAATGCACTAGTTAAGGTGACTTGTATAATATGTTTGGCACCAATGTCAAAGAATGAAAACCATCTCTTAGGAGGCATTCAAACTAATCAAAAGGGGTATATTGAACTATATTCATGGTAAACATTTGCCAAACATAGTATGCATATATGTCAGTATAGTTGTAATCTGAATAAGATTTAAACATTTTAAACAAGTGTCAAACCCTGAAACGAATTAAACAACAGCATTAAATAATTAAAGTAAATTGAAAATTATTGTGATGAATTTTGTCATCAGCCATGTTTTTATTTTGATATCTAGTCATTTTCATTGTATTTTATACAGAAAAGGTTAAATATTATCATTTACTTTTCTCTTCATGTCATTTTAAACTATTTCATCAGAACTATTTTGTTTTTCTAAGTTTAGGAATCTCCTGCTGTTTTATGCTTGAGAACTAGGTCATATTCATGTTTATTTAGGTCAAGGTATTTACACTAGTGCCCTACTTCTGGTGCCCTAGTGCTCCTGGTATTATAAACCTTACTCCTAACTCCTGGTAGTATGGTTATACTCCTTGTGTTATTTTCATAGCTCCTTCTATTATATGTTAACTCCTTGTATTATGTCTTTGACTCCTTATTATTGCATCAGATTCTCATGCAATTCTGTATAGATATTACATCAGATTTGTTAGGGTATATAAGTGGGTATTTTGCTTACTCTTTATCTTTAGATTCTTAGATTACTAGATCTCTAGATCAGTCTTTGGATTATTGTTTTGGCGTTATGGATTACTCTAAATTCTAAAAGCATACCATTTTCGGGGGACTATAAAATTGTATTGTGTATAACCTGTATGTATGACTTTGGATTTATCTTAATAATATTTATCAACCTGACATTGTGTTTTACTCTTGTGAAAGCAAGTTGCCAGACTACACAGGATCCACATATTTATTTTATGTGACCAAGAACTTTCCAAACGCTACTGAAAGGTCTTGTTAAAAAGGGAAGTGTCATCACTTGGTGTTCGTCTCAATACAGTAGTTGGTTTACATCAGTTGCAACAAACAGACAGGCGCATCATCACACTTGATTGTTTGATTGACTCTTGTCACATCACATTTACAACACCTACCTTCCCCCTTTTTTTCGTCACATTGGTGGCAGCGGTGGGATTATTGTGTGACTTGACAATTTTGCTGATCAGTTTGATATTCGTTATGGATACACCAAGGATTACAAGGATGAATTCTACACAAGGAAAAAGCCCCCAGGAGGTAAGAAGTAGACTTTTTACGCATGATTCTGGTATTGGTGGGTCACCGTTACCTTGGGCCTCTACAGGAGTTCGGACGGGAAGAAGCCAGATGAGATCGCAGCGTCCTAATGGTGGATCAACCCTAGCGACGAACAACGTAGACAAGCGTGCCTTTCCTATGAGGGATGGTGGATCTGACGGAGTACCAGAGGGAAATGGTTGGAGCAGGTTTTGGTCTTGGTGGATGAGTTTCCTGCTAGTGATTTGTAGCTGTGTTACTTTTGCGTGGGTAAACTTTCCAGAAAACAGAGCTGTACAGATGTCACAAGAGTATGCTATGAAAGGTCTCTTGACGCTGATAGCGGTGATGTGCAGCCCAATTCTTGTTAAAGTCTTATGGACGACTTGCAGGAGCAAAAATGGAGGGAGAAGAAACAGTCGATTACGCCCGGACGGAGAGATGTCCTATAGGAGTCCTGATGGAGATAGTGATGAAGTCATGGACGGAGACATACGCCCGTATCCCGACTGGAACCCGCAATATTCTGGAAGCAGACCTCACGCAACGGATGGTGATTCCTTAAGCCCTAATAACTGGTGCGAATCGGGATCACTGACCGACCGAGGTATTTGGGACAATACAAGGACCACACCCGGAGGAGAAATAAGGAATCCGGATAGACTGCAAAGTAGCAAGGAGCAAAGCCATCATTTTGTGCCCGTGGTAAGAACCGAGCCCGACCATGCCCGACCTGAACCGGCTGTCGCACCCAAACAGGGACATGTACAGGAGTATCCGGTCAGGAGGACGTTTAGTGGTGGAAATACTGATGTATGGAATGAGTTTTTGCAGTATTTTGAGAATTTAGCGGAGTTAAACTCATGGGGACCAGAGAAGTCCAGAAGAGTGTTGCTTAGTACCCTAAGAGGACAAGCTGAGACGTTCGCCTATGGTATGCCACTGGTAATACAGAGAGATTATGCCAGATTGAAGCAGAAGTTAGAGGATAGATTTGGGCATACGGCGATGAAAGAGAAGTATATAGCTGAAGCTAGATTGAGGAGGAGACAGCCAGCGGAATCCCTACGTGATTTTGGCCAGGCTTTAGAGGATTTATATAGAAGAGCCTACCCGGAGAAACCAGATATTGTTGAGGAAAATGCAGTAAAAGCATTTCTAGATAAGTGTGGGCAGTCTGAAGACTTTCGCTTAGCCGTTAAGAGGACCAGGCCCAAGACATTGCAAGAGGCGGTGATAAGTGCAATGCAGGAGGAATGTTTGCGGGTAGGAGAAAGAGAATTGAACAAGGATCGCCCGATGAATAGAGGGATCCATGAACTTGCGGATGGGTTAAATAGGATGAATATGGTTGATAGAGCTGACGGATCCCCAAGCGCAGATCCGGATGGCTACAGAAATTGGAGTTACTGTGCACAGAACCATCCGCAGAGTTACGGAAGATTTATACCACGCCAACCCAACAGAGGATTTGGACGTGGCAGAGGAAATAATTTTGCCCGAGGAAGGGGTCGATCGGAGACCAACAGCCCGCCTGGTGTAACTGTTGGAAGCTCCACCAAGAAGGAGTTAAACTAGAACGGACCGGGGACGAGGGCCAGTCACCGGTCGTGTCTAAAAGGCCTGAAAGAAGAGGTAGTGTTAGAGTAATGAAGTTCCATAGAAAATGGAAAAGGCGTAAAGAAAAGGATGAAGGAGAAAAGGACAGCTCTAGAAGCGAGGAGTTGAAAGGAGATGTTGAAGACGGAGTTGATGTCCGTAGCTCCGATAGAGAGGAGCCAAAGGTTAAAGTAGACGGAGTTTCGTCAATGATTGTTAGAGGACAGATAGAGGGAGTCCCAGTAGAATGGAAGATAGACACCGGTGCCAAGAGTACCTTTATAACCATAGAGACTTACAATATGATGTTTGAAAGACCAGTGTTAGCCCCCATGGATAGTAACTATGTGACAGCTAATGGAGAAAGGTTGGAGTGTCTAGGACGAGCCTTAATGCACATAACGTTTGGTGAGCATGTGTTTGAGCATGAAGTAAATGTTGGTGGAGTAAGAAACAACTTGATTGGAGAAGATTTTATCACCACCTACAGATGTAACTGGGACCATGATGAGGCTTGTTTTGTAATAAAAGGCAGTCGGGTACCGTTGGAAGGACCCGATCGGAGTACCCGGGCAAGTAGAGTGATTGCCCTGGAAACGATAGTAGTACCATCGGGACATGAGGCTGTGGTGAAGTCAGGGCTTACACACCGGAAAAGTAACCACAGTAGCTCTAGTTCAGTAGGAGTACTCACGCCAGAACGCCCTTTTCTGGAGCGTCACGGTTTAGCATTAGCGAAAACGCTGGTAGATACAGCGAACGCTATTGTTTATGCTAGGGTATATAACCCTGGACCAAATGATGTTACTGTGTATAAGCATACACATATGGCGATATTTACGCCAGTACAAAGGATTGGACCAGTGATAGACTTAGAAGAAGAGCAGACCGGAGCTACAGGAGTTGGTGAAGTGACAACGGAGAGTAAAAGGATGGATATGCCCGACCATGTTAAAGCTGTTTACCAGAAAGGATGTAAACACTTAAATGATGAACAACTGGAAAATTTCAGAAAATTTATAATAGCCAACCAATCCTGTTTTGCCCGACCGGGTGAAGTTGGACGGACCAACATGGCCACCCACAAAATAAAGCTTAAAGATGAAAGGCCAATCCGGGAACCACCTAGAAGAATACCAATATACAAGAGGCAGGCGTTAGAAGATGAAGTTAGAAAATTGGAAGAGAAGGGTTTGATAGAAAAGTCCAGCAGCCCTTGGTCCTCCCAGACAGTTATGGTCCAGAAAAAAGATAATAGTTGGAGAATGTGTGTGGACTACCGGAAGCTGAATGAGAAGACCATCAAAGATGCTTACCCTTTAGCTAGGATAGACGAGAATCTCGATACCTTGGAAGGAGCGGAATGGTACTCTTCCTTGGATCTCGATATGGCTTACCACCAGGTTCCAATGGACCCAGACGACAAGGAGAAAACAGCGTTTGCAACGCCCAGGGGAGGATTGTACCAGTTTACAACAATGCCGTTTGGATTATGTAATGCGGCGAGCACGTTTCAACGACTAATTGAAAGAACATTAGCTGGACTGCAGTGGAAAGTAGCTGTTCTGTACTTAGATGATATCGTGGTATTTGGAAAGACATTTGAAAGTCACATAACCAATTTGAAGAAAGTATTTGATAAATTATCGACAGCTGGACTGAAATTAAAGCCCAAGAAGTGTCATCTAATGCAGAAGGAAATATCGTTTCTCGGACACATTGTGTCCAAGGAGGGAGTCCGGACGGACCCGGCAAAGATATCGGCGATAAAAGAAATGCAGAGACCAAAAACTGTTACCCAAGTACGTAGTTTCCTAGGACTAGCATCGTATTATCGTAAATTCATTCAAGGTTTTTCTAAAATCGCAAAACCATTATTTGATCTTACCAAGAAGGACAAGAAGTTCCAATGGAACCAAGACTGTGAAAACAGCTTCACGGAGTTGAAAGCCCGACTGATGTCCGCCCCTATTTTAGCTTTTCCACAAGTTGACGGAAGTAATTTTATATTGGATACTGACGCCAGCGCTTACGCCATTGGTGCCGTACTTTCGCAAGTCCAAGACGGGAAGGAACGAGTGATAGCCTACGGAAGTAGATGTCTGGACAAGCCCGAACGAAATTATTGTGTTACACGACGAGAGATGTTGGCTGTTGTGTACTTTACGAGGTATTTCAAGCATTACCTTTTAGGGCGGAAGTTTCTGTTACGAACGGACCACGGATCGTTAACCTGGTTGCAGAAATTTAGAGAACCGGATGGTCAGATACACCGCTGGATTCAACAGCTCAGCCAATTCCATATGGAGATTGAACATCGCCCGGGTAACAAACACGGAAACGCAGATGCGATGTCGAGGTTAGTGACACCCGCTGGAGAAATTTGTAAGCAGTGTACCATGCCATGGGACTACGAGTACATGGGACCAACAAAATCTGAAGTTCAGGAGATGAAAGAAGGCAATGTTGACATGTTATCAGATGAGTCAGACACGGAGTCGGAAGTTCCCGACCGGACGGAGTTGCCCGAAATTGACCCGCCCGGGCAAGATGAAGATGATGCTCCGGGAGGAGCAAGTCCTGTGAGAAGGGGGAGGAAGCCCAACAGACCGAAGCCAGCCCGACAGAAAGCGAGACCAGAGGCGGAGCTTGATAATTTGAATTTTATTCGTGAACAGCAGGAAGCGGACGATATTCTTAGCAAAATTTTGAAATTTAAACTTGACGGTCGTCCGAAACCATCATGGGAAGAGATATGTCATGAGAGCAAGAACTTTAAATCATACATTGCAAAGTGGGAGCAACTAGAAGTAAAGAACGACGTACTATGTTTGTTATGGCAAGACGACATCGACAAAATGAAATGGAAGATATGTCTACCCGGACCATTAATCGATGACGCTCTTTGGTATTTACATGATGCAAAAACAGCCGGACATCAAGGTATAAAAAAGACTTTAGAAAAAGCCAAGATCTCTCCATTTCATTGGCAAGGAATGAGGAAGACAATTAAGAACTATGTTAACAAATGTGATATATGCGGCGAGCGTAAAAACCCAGCATACAAGAAACGGCATCCTTTGAAGAAATATGTAGTCGGAGCACCTTTCGAACGGATCGCCACGGACATTGCTGGCCCGTTCCCATTGACGGAACGAGGAAATAAGTACATCCTTGTAGTGGCAGATTATTTTTCAAAATTAACGGAGCTCTACCCTATAGAAGATATACAGGCGGAGACGGTTGCGGATACGATATTTAGAGGTTGGATTAAACGATACGGATGTCCGATTCAACTCCACTCCGATCAAGGTAGGCAGTATGAAAGTCTACTTTTCCAAGAACTTTGTAAAATTTTAGAAATTAAGAAGACACGGACCACTCCGTTACACCCAAGATCAGACGGGATGGTTGAGAGGATGAACAAGACGGTAAACGATATGCTTTCGAAATATATTAAACCACACCAAAAAGATTGGGACAAATATCTAGACTACTTAACGTTTATCTATAATTCTACACCACATCAAAGTACAGGGACAACGCCACACCGTTTAGTATATGGGGAAGAAATGAGAATGCCATTGGATTTAATTACAGAAAAATTACAGGGTGACAATATTTCGGATGAAAATATGTTAGCAACGGAGTATGCTGTCCGCCTGGAAGGAAATCTCCGAAATGCCCAGAAATTTGCCAGGGATAACCTATATTTTGAAGCGAAACGCCAGAAGTCTGTTTATGATCGAAACGTATGGCGAAAGGAGTACGAAGTTGGCGACCTTGTTTGGAGGAACCAAAAGAAGAACGTGCCCGGGAAGAAAGCTAAGATCGCCCGACACTGGACAGGCCCATGGGTTATAATAACCAAGGTCAGTGACATTATCTACGTAATTAAATTTTCCAAAAATTCTAATCCAGTTACTGTACACGGAGATAACTTGAAGCTGTACACGGGCAGTAAAAAGGTCGACTGGTTTATGACACCTGCGACAGAAACAGGAAATGCTGATCAAGCAGAATTCCCTATTTTGACAGATTACGCAATAAATCATGACACTTCGCCAGAATTTTACCGTGAGAAAGATGCTGACCTGTTACAAGCTCCACCCTTAGACCCAGAAGCGCGGGAAACATCATCCAATGAGAATCCAGAAATCTGCCCGTCTGATGAAGATTGTCATCCGGAGTCAGATGCCCGTCTACGTTCCCCAGTTATTGATAGTCCTAAGTTGCGCAGATCTGATGCGCGTAAACGTTTAAGAAAATTGCCAGGAAAATATCTCGATTTTGAGTTGTTCCAAGTAGTAAAGATGCCGGTACAGTGCATAGATTGTGGGAAAAGTTTTGCCAATAGACGGAATATGCTAAGACATTATAACACCTGTCATAGTCCTACGGTGAGGATTTTGGTGTGCCCGATACCAAGCTGTGAGAGGTATTTCTACAGGCGAGAGTACTTGCACGTTCATTTGCGGTGCACGCACGGGTTTGGGGAAAATGAAGCTAGAGAAGAGACGTCGTCACAGTTTTTCCGTGTAGTGGATAGGGGATTGTTGGACCCAGTGAGAGGGATTCTTATCGCTAATCAGGACGTCGAAGTTGAACAGGAAAGTTCAGACAGTAATGACATTGATAATGCTGACAATTTGCATGTTGATCATGAAGAACCAGCCCCTAAGAGAATGGTGATGGAGGATGAAAACGGGGTACGAATTGTTGTTGACGACCAAAGACCCGGGCCAAGTAACGAGATTGGAGGCTCACATTCCAATCCTATTGAGGTAGATGAAGTCGAAGTAAGTCGTGAGGAGCCCCAGCAGTCACAAGAGAAGGACAAGGTTATCGATGTGGAAATGATTTCTTTGACACTTGTGAAGAAAATCAGTGTAGATAAAAATGGAAAACCGTCCACTACTAGAGAGCAACATATGAGTGCAAGCCACCATTTTGATTTGAAACATTATAACTGGTATGACTTTATCCAATATATGGGCAATGAAATGTTTGCGCATTTGGAAGACCTAAAAAGGCCAGAGTCCACAGTAAGGGTGACGAAAGACGAGGATGAAAATAAGTCAGACGATGAAGAGACCCAGGATGAGAAGAAAGATGATTAACTGTAACTGTTTAAATGTACATTTTTTTTTGGGTAGGAAACCTATTTTGTAGTTTTTTTTTTCTCTCTCTTATGTATTTATGTAGAGGTTTGTTATTCATGTTTGGTCCTACTCTCTGGTACCTTTTGGTTTGTTTTTTTTTTATCGCATATGTGTTACAGTCCTGCCTGCGTTTGGTACTGGCACATGTGCATATTTTTGTTGTGTCCTTTTCTGGTACACATCTTATTTCTTTTTATATATATCATTTAAGTATAGAGTTTGTTTTGTTTTTGTATTTTAAGTATCATACTTTTATACAGACAATCAGTGTCTCAGGTTTTCCATATTATTCCATTGTGCCATACGCTGTTCAAGTATTATCACTTTTTGCTCACATATTGTGTAAAGTGCCATTTAAGTTGTGATTTTGTGATTTTCAAGGTGCATAATATTTTATTGTTAACTAGTCCGTACCATGATTTAAAGTATTATAAAGATACCTCATGTGTTCAGTGTATGTAAATATTTTTTATAATTTGTTACATTTTTGTAAGGTTGATGTCTAATTTTGTGTGGAAATTTTCTTTATAAACCGTCCGTTTTGAGATAAGTGTTAATTTTTATAACACAGTTTCAGGTTTTTACATTTTTTATATGTAATTTTTATTGTTACGGGTAACATTTTATTGAACAGTGGAAGTTCAATGCTAAGTGGGGGGCTGTGTGATGAATTTTGTCATCAGCCATGTTTTTATTTTGATATCTAGTCATTTTCATTGTATTTTATACAGAAAAGGTTAAATATTATCATTTACTTTTCTCTTCATGTCATTTTAAACTATTTCATCAGAACTATTTTGTTTTTCTAAGTTTAGGAATCTCCTGCTGTTTTATGCTTGAGAACTAGGTCATATTCATGTTTATTTAGGTCAAGGTATTTACACTAGTGCCCTACTTCTGGTGCCCTAGTGCTCCTGGTATTATAAACCTTACTCCTAACTCCTGGTAGTATGGTTATACTCCTTGTGTTATTTTCATAGCTCCTTCTATTATATGTTAACTCCTTGTATTATGTCTTTGACTCCTTATTATTGCATCAGATTCTCATGCAATTCTGTATAGATATTACATCAGATTTGTTAGGGTATATAAGTGGGTATTTTGCTTACTCTTTATCTTTAGATTCTTAGATTACTAGATCTCTAGATCAGTCTTTGGATTATTGTTTTGGCGTTATGGATTACTCTAAATTCTAAAAGCATACCATTTTCGGGGGACTATAAAATTGTATTGTGTATAACCTGTATGTATGACTTTGGATTTATCTTAATAATATTTATCAACCTGACATTGTGTTTTACTCTTGTGAAAGCAAGTTGCCAGACTACACAGGATCCACATATTTATTTTATGTGACCAAGAACTTTCCAAACGCTACTGAAAGGTCTTGTTAAAAAGGGAAGTGTCATCACTTGGTGTTCGTCTCAATACAGTAGTTGGTTTACATCAGTTGCAACAAACAGACAGGCGCATCATCACACTTGATTGTTTGATTGACTCTTGTCACATCACATTTACAACACCTACCTTCCCCCTTTTTTTCGTCACATTATTTTAATAACCCACACAATGAACTAAACAAATAAGAACTGTATTTATAAATCAGCAAAACCAAATCCTGATAATGTAAAACAATGGAATACTTTTGCTCACATCACAAAAAAACCAAAGAACCCTTTTATCTTTATTTAGACTAAATAATCTCGAACTAATGACTGAGAATTTGGCATGCATAGAAAAACCTCCCAGGGAACATACAGTTTAACACTATGTGCTAAATGTAACAGCCTTGACAACGAGTCACACCTCTTACTAGAATCATGAGAATGTTAAAAGAAAAATTAAGTAACCTCAACACTTGAACTGTCTTTTTGCAACAATTTTACAACATTTACGAATCAAATAATAAATAAAACAGTAAAAAATAACAAAAATCTACATCTAACTACAACTGAGAAAACCAAACGGTCATTAGACATGTTAGAACTGAGAGGAGACCCACCACAAACATTCCAGTTGTATTGTAAAACTCAGCTCCCCTCCATGTTCTATGTTCAACGTTTATATCCCCATGTTCTGTCAAGATATAACCTATATCCCCCGATGAGATAAAATGCATTTAAACATAATAATGTATAAATTATGGCTAAAATATTGAAACTGTAACAAATAAGTTCCTAAGGACATATGCATGGATTTTTTTTTTTGTATCAGCACAAAGCAAGACCTATTCAAAAAGGAATATATTATAGTTTGTAAAACAGGTCTCCAGTGTGTATGTATATACGAGTGTATGTTGTACAAACCTGATATGAAATATTTTGCAAATCAGGCCTCGATTTTATAACCAATATACCTTTTAAATAATATCAGTAAAAGCAATATAATGAATTGGCGTGTGTGTGTGTGTGGTTGCGTGTGTGTGTGTGTGTGTGTGTGTGTGTGTGTGTGTGTGTGTGTGTGTGTGTGTGTGTGTGTGTGTGTGTGTGTGTGTGTGTGTGTATATGTATGCGTGTGTGTGGTAAGAATCAGTGTATGTAGGCTCCCTCTTCAATTATACCTGATGTGAAAATCTCAAATGCAGTCATGTTATAAACTGCTTTAACTCAAATAAGCTATTTAAAAAAAAATGTAATTCAATTCCTTGGATAGTCTTAGCTTGTCTTTAGATCCTTTTAAAAATGCTTATTCTATGTCTTAAATCATATTTGAGTTGTTATTTAATGATAATCTTTTATGAATAATACCCATTAGCTTGCTTAATTTGATTTCATAAGGCATAAGCATAGTATATTTCATTCATCCTGTTCTAAGTTACATTACCTTTTGTCTTTTTAACATTACACCTTAAATTTGGGTTCCTGTAGTTGCAGACTACTGTCTGTTTTGATCTCCTTCACATAACTAAACAGTGCCACTGAAACTCAGAATAAACAGAAAATGAAGTAATAAAATGTCGAATTTATCATAATGGCACATGCACGAATATTTATATATAGAAATAAGCATTTTTTGAATATGTTTTAAGAACCTAAAATGCTTAATAATTCTTGTCAATATGTGAATTACAGACCTTCATTTAATTGACTTATTTATTTTCAATCAATATAAGCCTAGTTATCTTAACAAAGTAACGGACTGAGTTATCGGTAACCAAGCCTTTAACAAGCAGAGGATAAATTATCTTAAAAGATTACAATGACGACAGATTAAAACAGATAACAATTATGCGTATTGAGTACTTCACTGGCTATCGGTTAACTGACCGAGTATTGTGTAACTCATACTTTAACGGACAGATGATTGATTAGCCATACATACCTTTATAAGGTTATATTCATTTGAAAACCATGAATTTTTCTAATTTTTTTCCATGTCACAGAAAGTAAAATCAAATTAACGTAATCAAACCTAAAATATTCTAATAAAAGTTTCTGTTGCCTATGACAACTCACAAAGTGGTTGTTACATTGTAAAAAGAAATACCGTATAATTCTTTGTTGCAATTGTTGTATAAGTAAGCGCTGCTGGTGGGGTTTCACTCCCCGAGGTTAGCCAGCTCCGGCATGGACCGTTTGTGATGAATATCATATCAAAGCTGAAAATTATTCATTAAAATTTCAAAATTACATAAAACCCTTGGGTTCTTGTCTGTCCTATAAATAGGCTGATCTTAGTCATAAATTGATTTTCTTGTTCGTTTTTTGTAGGTTTTATTATTGAATGTTGATCATAATCTATTTAAGTTATTGGCTTTTTCAATATTTTTGGTAGAGCGTCTTTGATGAGTCTTGAATAGACTAAGCGCGTCAGGTGGAGCAAAATTCAATGTCTGGAACTTTGTTGTAATTTTTGTTTCTAACAAGTACGGACCTATAAGGTTGGAAAGTTGACAGTTTTTTTATTGCATATACTTTGTTTGCAAGTGTTTTAGACATCTGAGTTTCTTTCTATATATGAACTGTTAAATCTTGGAAATCATTAAGGATTTACTTTTTTTAGCTCACCTGGCCAAAGGCCATGTGAGCTATTGCCATCACTTGGCGTCCGTCGTCGTCCGTCGTCGTCGTCGTCGTTAACTTTTCTTCAAACTTCTTCTCTGAAACGGCTGAACAGATTCGAACCAAATTTGGTCTGATGGTACCTTAGGTTATCTCCCACAGAACTGATGTGGGGATTTTTGATTCGTCGAAAAACATGGCCGCCGTTGCTAAAAATAGACCAGGGGGGTCAGACTACTGTTTTTGGCTTGTAAATCAAAAAGTATAAGAGATAGATGAAATCTGATGCCACCCTACTGTTTCAGCATTAAAAGCTCTACAAAATCTCCATTTGGTCCAAGTTGTCAGATGACCCGTTATAGGGGTTACAGCCCCTTAAAGGTGAAAAATAGCGTTTTTTAATGTTTTTGCCCTATAGTATGAAAACTATTGCAGATAGAGAAAAGCTGTTGCTTGTTTAAATGTTCAGCTCATTTAGCTCTACAAAAGTCTCCATAGGGTTGAAGTTGTCAGATGACCCCTTATAGGGGTTACGGCCCCTGAAATAATGTTTTTTCATGTTTTTGGCCTATTGAATGAAAACTATTGCAGATAGAGAGAAGCTGTTGCTTGCTTAAATGTTCAGCTAATTTAGCTGTACAAAAGTCTCTATAGGGTTGAAGTTGTCAGATGACCCCTTATAGGGGTTACGGCCCCTAAAATGATGTTTTTGGCCTATAGGAAGAAAAAAACTATAGCAGATAGAGAAAAGCTGTTGCTTGCTTAAATGTTCAGCTCATTTAGCTCTATAAAAGTCTCCATAGGATCGGAGTCGTCTGATGACCCCTTATAGGGGTTACGGCCCCTGAAATAATGTTTTTTCATGTTTTTGGCCTATAGAATGAAAACTATAGCAGATAGAGAAAAGCTGTTGCTTGCTTAAACGTTCAGTTTATTTAGCTTTACAAAAGTCTCAATAGGATTGAAGTTGTCAGATGACCCTTAATAGGGGTTACAGCCCCTAAAACAACCTTTTTCATGTTTTTGGCCTTTAGAATGAAAACTATAGCAGATAGAGAAAAGCTGTTGCTTGCTTAAATGTTCAGCGCATAAAGCTCTACAAAAGTCTTCATAGGGTTGAAGTTGTCAGATGACCCCTTATAGTGGTTACGGCCCCTTAAATAACGGTTTTTCGTGTTTTTGGCATATAGAATGAAAACAATAGTAGATAAAAAAAACTGTTGCTTGCTTAAATGTTCAGCTCATTCAGTTCTACAAAATATAGGGTTGACATCAAGACCAGGTGAGCGATTCAGGCTCCTGGGAGACTCTTGTTAATATTAGGATCAGTCCTAAGTATGCAGTGTAAATGAAAATTAAAACACGTTGGGTTTTTTTTTAATTGGTAACAAAATTTACGTGTATATGTATTTCTTATTATTGGTATGTCAAATTAATTTTTTTAGATGAAATATTCAACCATATTTTGTCTACTGTTACTCGTAAGCGATGTATTTACGGAAAGTTACCTTCAACCTATTCGACAAAGGACCTACTATAAAAGTCTTGGTTATGATCAGTACGGGAAGAGAATTTACACATATGATTACAGAACACTAGCGAGGAACAACAGGAAGTACCAATATAGACATGGCAACAACTATGGGTACGAAGGATCGGGATAGTCGGATCATCTAATGCAACCGCAGGATGTTATACTTATACCAAACGGTCTTAACATATAAAATTGTATTGTAGAAAACAAGTTTTTATTTTGTGTTTTGTGTTTTTCCGTTCTGTTCTTGTTCGTTTTTACCATTTTTGTCATTGCCCTCACTCGAATGCCCCATTGGTGCCTCTCTGTTGCTTTGAAGCTTAAAAAATCGATGGTATTGTGAAAACAAGTTTGAACACTAACTTAACGATCAAGACAAATAAAATGTATCGACAGTTTGAACTGCTTACTCTTCCGGAGCACCTGAGTTCACTCTCTTTTCGACTGGAGTTCGCTTTGTTAATTGATATTCAGTTATTTTTTTGTGTTTCCATGTTTTACATGTTGTCTGTTTTTGTCCCGTTCTTGTTGGTGTTTACTGGTTTTGTCTCTGCCCTTTCGGACTTCCCCATTGGTACCTCTGCTTCTTGAACTCAAAATTAACGGTATAGACAAATAAAGTGGTATTGATTAACGAGTTGTTTGAACTCTAAATGAAAGGTCAAGACAAATAGACTTGAATTGTAAAGACAAGTTTGAACTCTAAATGAAAGGTCAAAACAAATAAACTTGAATTGTTAAAACAAGTTTGAACTCTAAATATAGGATGTCTGTCGGTCAGTTTGAAAAAAGCAAGGGAGCTAAATTTGTATAATTAATAAATAGAATAAAGGTAAAGGTACAAAAAGTTTAAAAAAATCCAACATACGAAAAAAATTTCAAAAAATGACCAATTACCATCCTAAATGAGTTTGTGCAAAATGTGTATCAGATCTCTGTGGACCATTATAGATGACACGAAACACACGTCAGACACAGCTATAGGACTGATTTCCGAAATTATGTACCCATAGACATTATTGCTTGGCCAAGTTTGGATATTAAATTCTTAAATATACCAACCACTGTCATCTTAAAAAAAACAAGTAAATCTGCTAATGCTCACTAGTCATACCCCGCTGCCCAAACTAAGCCACACATACAACTTTTGATACTCGGTAAACAGGAAGTAGATGACCTACGAGCATAAAATCACTATACACCATCTTGGACTAAAGGATAAAGCTGCATACAAAATATCAGAACTTTATCTCATGTAGTTGCTTGAGAAACTGTGACGGAAAATTTGCATTTATGTCCATAATGTGTAAAAAACCTAAGTATCCGTTTAACAGGAAGTAGACTACCCAGGAGCATAAAATCGGTACACAACATATGGTACTATAGGATGAAGCTGTATACAAAATATCAGAACTTTATCTCCTGTAGTTGCTTAGAAAACTGCGACGGAAGTTTTGTTACGGACGGACGGACAAACAAACGGACGGACAGACGGACGAACGGAGTAACCCGACTACTAGACCTGCTTTCGCCTTCGGCGACGCAGGTGAAAATGGCCGCCGTTTTGAACATTTTTATTGGCTTATGTGCTTTTTGTCAAAGGAGGGGTTAACCATGATTCATGTCGAATTTGATGCTTGTATCATTAAATGAACGATTCTTGTGATATTTTGGGTTAAGCGACCGGGATAAAATTGATTGTGCAAATTTACACCGCATCATTAGACTCTCTAAGTAATATGTTCACAGTGTAAAACTGGACAGTAAGCGATCACGGAAGTTGACCACTGTCCGGTGGTAAAATCCTAGTTGATTTAATAAAAATGTATGATTTGGCCATGAATTTAAGCCCTTATTCACCCGAAACTACATTTTAAGAAAAAAATGAAGCGTACAATTAGTTTACATTGTTACTTATCACTATTCAATATACGATATTGAGATGTGGAATAAGTGTACGCGACACAACAAACATAAACAAACAGCAATTCAAAAAATCACAACGGAAAACAGCAAGCAGTCTTCAACATGACCATAGGTCACTGCTTACCGTCTTGCATTGGCCCAAGACTTATAATACAATACAAAAGTATCAAAACCAATCCCTAAATCATCAACGAAAGACTCAATTCTTGACATAAAACAGTTAACATAGAATGACAAGGACAAACAAAGGCTTTGGCAAAGTTTCCTGGCTTAGGACAGGCACATATAAAATGTGGCGGGGTTAAACTAGTTTTTTGGATCCAACCTTCCCCCTATTGATAAGCTTGCACAAAGCAACATATAAAAAATTACCAATATATAATGTAGATGATTTAAATTTTCGAAAAAAAGTGGTTTAATCATTGGTATTTTTGACAATGGAAACTCATTGCGGCGAAAGAAACAACAAACTATTAGTGAACCACTTAAATTGAAATAGTGCATTGCATCTCCATTTAAAGCTGTTTAAATAGGAAATACTTTGGTGTCAAATTATTTGATGAAAATGGTTTTGATTGTTTATAATAACCAGATTTGTAAGAGCACTGCTCACTCTATCTCTGTCCGACTAATTGCCACTGTACGCAATCATTAATTGTTAGAAAGTTATATCTATCTGTCCGATTAATTGTTGGGTTGAATGTAGCAATAACAAGACAAATATTCTTACTAGCCATTATACAGCTAGAACAAAATGATTGTAAAAACTGGAACACATATAAAAGGTAGTAGCTTATCCAAACAAAGTATTGGAATAAGATTACATTGCTACATACATGTATGTATATTGAGGATTAATATTTACTAAAAAAGAACTTTTTGTAATTTCTCTTAAGTTGGAAAACAATCCGTTCAAGCAAGTTATCGAATATAAACATGTGACCATTCATCTAAGCTTTGAATTGGTATAAATTAATTGGAAATTTTGGAGAAAAAAAAACAATATTATACATGTAGGTAAAATCTCAGATTTGATTTTGATATGTCTTTAAAAGCGAATATCTACACCATTGACTTTGTCCTTGAATTCATATGTTAAGTTCGTGCTTAGGCCATATACACTAGGATTTAGTTGGATGCCTTCATATCTCAAGAATTAAAAGACTTAGATAGATGAATATTGCTATGCCCATGCATGTTAATCAATTGTTGACTAAATCTGAATCCCTCTTGGATTTCAGCCAAATACTAGTTAGCTAACCTTACCCGAAGGCTATTGCCATCACATTGCGTCCGTTGTCTTAATCTGAATCCCTCTTGGATTTCAGCCAAATACTAGTTAGCTAACCTTACCCGAAGGCTATTGCCATCACATGGCGTCCGTCGTCGTCGTCGTCCGTCGTCGTCCTTAACTTTTCTTTGAAAAATTTCTCCTCCGAAACAACAAATTAGGGATTGCTTTGAAACTTTGCACACTTCATCTATTGGATGTCCTCTACCAAGATTGCTCAAATGGTGACCGCCGTCCAAACAACATGATCACCGTTACTAAAAATAGACCAGGGAGGGTCACACTACTGTTTTTGGCTTGTAAATCAAAAAGTATAAGAGATAGATGAAATCTGATGCCACGCTGCTGCTTCAGCATCAAAAGCTCTACAAGAGTCTCCATTGAGTCGAAGTTGTCAGATGACCCCTGATAGGAGTTACGGCCCCTTAAAGGTGAAAAATAGCATTTTTAGCTCACCTGGCCAAAGGCCATGTGAGCTTATGCCATCACTATGCGTCCGTCGTCGTCCGTCGTCCGTCGTCTGTCTTCTGTCGTCCGTTAACAATTTCAAAAATCTTCTCCTCTGAAACCACTTTACCAATTTAACTGAAACTTTGCAGGAATGGTATATGACATGTTGGCAACAAACGATCCTCATTTTAAAATGATTCGATAAAAAACATGGCTGCTGTTACTAAAAATAGAACATTGGGTAAAACCACTTAAAATGGCTTATAACTCAGCAACCATAACAGATAGAAAAAATCCGAAGGATCTTAGGCTCTTTAGAATCAAAAGCTCTACAAAAGTCTCCATATGGTTTAAGTTGATAGAGGAACCCTTATAGGGGTTATGTCCCTTTAAAGGTCAAAAATAGCCTTTTTTCATGTTTTTGCCCTATAGAATGAAAACTATTGCAGATAGAGAAAAGCTGTTGCTTGCTTAAATGTTCAGCTCATTTAGCTCTACAAAAGTCTCCATAGGGTCGAAGTTGTCAGATGACCCCTTTTTGGGGTTACAGCCCCTTAAAGGCGAAAAATAATGTTTTTGGCCTATAGAATGAAAACTATTGCAGATAGAGAAATGCTGTTGCTAGTAGTATGAAAATGACAATTCTGCCGCACATGCAGAAATCCTGCATAAAATCCCCAACCCCGACGTCCAAATGCAAACGGACGGCATTCCTATTGAGCATAAGGTAAATAATAAAAATGGGAAGACATGACATGTTTTATGAAGGTGATGGAAGGAATTTCGATTTGGTCGAAAATGACGACCGATCTAAGCCTAAAAATCCTGGGAGCATTTGCGTCATGGAAAATGACAAAATATCCAAGCAGGGAGATGATTTCATCAGCGAAGACGCCTTCCAGGAGAAAGTGGAAGATCAGAATCAGGAAGCGCTCAAATGGAAAGAATTGCCTACCGGGGTGATCTATAAAATCTTGGAGGTGGTAGAAGTGGATGGGAAATTCGGCAAAAGCAAAATCCTCACCCTGAAGGATCGAGACGGAGAGACCACCAGGGTATGGGCCTGCCCCACGCTTAACAAAGAGAAGGGCTCCTTGCAAGGAGCTTACGTCCGGAGCACAGGATTCAAGGTCAGCAAAAAATCCAACCAGCAATATCTCTCGTACGATCTGGTGAGGAAGTAAAAAAAAAAATCTGAAATTTCTCAATCCAAATAACTGGATTGGGAAATTTTTTTTTTTTGTCACTTGAAACTTTGATTCGGAGAATTCTGGAATAAGCGCGGGGAGCGAGGCGTAGCCGAGCGAGGCGCGCGTTGGAAGAATTCTCCCTACGGCGCATGCGTAGTAAGGTCTTCACTAAAAGTGGTGGTGGAAGGTTTTCGCAACTGATCTTTTTCATCGTAGTAATTCTTCAGACAGATGACTGGGGTGGGGGTCTGGGACTGATAAGATCTCGCCAATCGCAAAGTATCGTGATGCTTTTTCACCTTCTTGGTGATGCGCTTGGAGGTCACTGAGAGCACAAGCGTCAAGATGGCACTTAGGCAGGCGAGGGAACCTAATGGGAGAGAGGCAGGGATGCCTACACCAGTCAAAGCGGATCCCATGGTGCCGCTTGTCAGCAAAAGGCTACCGACGGAGCACGCACCTAGTCCGATGGAAACCGCCTTATCCAGTCGCTTATAGATCCGCAGCAGGCGGGCGTATTTGCAGATCTCAGCTTCCAGAAAATCCTCGATCGTAGCATCCACTTCATCACTCATTTATCTATATCTATAGGAGCATGCCCAAGATGGGAATGCTTTTGAAGGGGCTATTAGGTCCAAGGATCAGCCCACTTCCGTCGTAGATCTGACGTCCGCTCTTCAAGTACAATCCATCGCCGTACGTATTGGGCAAATTGCCTGGACTCAAATACAGACCACGACCATGAGGTTTCACGCAGCATACTTTCCCACCCTTCTTCAGGTACAATCCAGATCCCACGGCCTTTTGGATGGCTGCGCTTCCCAAACCGCTCAATGCTCCCACGCCCAAAGCAGGTAGCACGGTTTTGGCCAGCATGGGTAGCGCAGCAGAGGCGAGACCTGCGAGCATGGGAAGGAATCCACCTTCTTTCTGCACGTTACGCCTCACCTGCTTCGGACTCATCTCCAAGACCATACCACCCTTACCGCTCTGCAAGAGCTTGGCGATGCGTTGGATCTGACGGTGGGTGAGGAGCATCTTATGCTCGCCGGATAGGTTGGAATGCGACAATCGGACGCTCACGGGGCAACCGTTCTTTGCCGCACGCTGGATCTTCTCTGCCTGACCTTTCGTCAAGTTCAAACCATACTCTTGATAATCCATTTATTTATACCTCACGCAGATGGAAGCGGATGGTGAGATTTTCTCCTCGCAGATCGATGGGGCGAGCGTCTTGATCGGTCAGATACGTCTGCATGCGATCGATGGTTCTCAGAGTCACGGGTAAGTAGACAAGATTCTTAGGAGTCTGGATGATCTTCATGCCGGGATCGACTGCGGGAAAGAAACTATAGATCGTGGACTGCTGCGTGCCGTTGACGTAGCTTCCGTGGATGATATCACTATTCACGAGGATGCTATTGATACTGATGATATTGACGATGTTCTCGCCTTCCGCGTATCCATTAGTGCTTCGATCATAGGCATACGTCCGACGTTCGAATCCAAGCACCGTACTAATGCTATTGGGCACATCGAAATCCACTTGATAATTTTTGGCGAGAGTGAGGGTCGCTCTCAGCGTCGCGCGATTGGCATCGAGAAGGATCTTAGCCTTATGTTTATTAAGCCGCAATTGTCGCTGAATCTCATCATTGATATCGTCGATTCCATAGGAGCCAGTGCTTAGCTCGACGGGAAACCAGCTTGCCCCTTCATCGGGAGAATAGCGGAAGGAATTATTTCCCGCATGAATATTGGGGATGGAGTAGTAGGTCTCCAGATTCACGAGAGCCATCTCGTAAGATTTTTCCTCGCGCAGCTGGAGGGGCGGATTGAAGCGAGTCAAGATCTGACTATCGTTTCCAGAGACGATGAAGGAAAATCCGTGCTTGGGCTCCGTATTGGTAGCGATTTTTCGCAAAAGTGAAGTGTCCATTTATCTAAGCCTCCTCAGAAGACGACGCTCATCTTCTGACCGTCGGATTCGAATTGGAGGATTCGATCGGAAATGACCAGGGCGAAGGCTTGAGTATTGGCAGGGACGTTGCGCTCGAATTCGGCTCGGATCTGGATATCCACCGTCGACTCTTTCAGCCGCTCGGACTGATGGCTCACGTCGATGACGAATAGGGGATAGAGATCGATGAAGTCGGAGGGATTGATACCGCCATTGCTGAGCAGACTTTCCATGCTATAGAATTTCTTGCGGAATTCGGCAGCCTCCTTATAGACCCTGGCGACCTTGCATTGGGTGAAGCCGGCATTGAAGTCCACAGCGGGATAGCGCTCCGCATTGAGAGTCACGTGGATATTTCGCAATCGGCAGTGATCGAAGACGGCGGCATTATGCAGCTGGTCGTTATCCCTTTCGGTTTGAAAAGCGACGATGATCCATCGCGGTTTTTCTCGCCCGCTTTTAGCGGCTAGGCGCCAATGAAATTGCGAAGTCTGGGGCACGGCTATGGAGTCGCACTGCCGCATGCGAAATCCGCAATCGATCTTGGTCTTGCTCTGGATGGTCTTATAGAGCCGCAGCTTCTTTTCGTCGGACGGGATGACGTGGGGGACGAACCAGGAGACCTTGCTCAGGACTATCTTGGCCACGTCGTTGAGGGCAGCGGCTCGGAGGATAGCATTCGCATCCGAATCGCGCACCAGGGAAAGCTCGTGCTTGAATCCGTAGACGATCTTATCATAGTCCTCGGCAAAGCCAAAGACGTGCTTGAGAGGGATGGAGAAGGAAAAGGATCCCTTATTGGTTGGCTTGGTGATGATATATCCGTGGCGTGCCGCGAATCCGACGTTATCTGCCTCAGCATCGGCCGTGGAGTCCTTGAACCATAGCTGGTTGAGGCCTTGCGATTTGGAAAAGTCGTCGGGATACGTCAGCATCCCTAGCATGGTGGTTGCGATACCCGGATCGTTGAGATGCTCGATCTGCTGGCCGGAAAGTCGGTAGCTGATGCTTCGGAAGAGAAACATGACACCGTTATGGACGAGCGATACGAGATCGGCGTCGGCATACGCAGTGCCATCATTTTTCTGAAGTCGGCCTTCGATCAAGAGATAGCTTTCGGAGGGATGAAGGAAGAGATCCTGAGTCTCGATATTGATGCGTATCTCTGCGCCGGCATTATTCAGCTGCGCCCCGGCTTGAGGTTCGTATTCGTGAACCTGATATTCCTGGAGACTTTCATCGAAAGTCAGTCCTTCGGTGATAGAGAGCATATCGGCCATCATATATTTATCTATAGCGCTGGACGAAGTCGTGGATGGTGGCGATGCCCCCGCCCGAGATGAGATTATTGAGACGGGTCTGCTGCTGTGGGGTTCTCTTGGTGGGTGGTGCTTGAGGCTTCTTTTTGCGGGTCACTCGATTGACGACGTGGTCCACCGCCTTACTCGCACCTTTCTCCACACCTTTCAGGGCAGCATTGGAGGCGGCGCTCACGGCCTTGCTTCCCAACGTCTTGGCGGCGGAGGAGGAAAGCACCCGTCCAGCCAGATTGGCGATCGTATCGAAAAGACCTTTTCCGCCGACGGCATACTTTCGACGATATCCGTGATTCACTACTAAAGGCATCGTAAATTTATTTAGAGGAGCTTCCGATGCAGCTTCTCGTACTCACTCCTGCTGATATGACCAGACTTCCTCATGGCATCGAGGATGGCCACGATTTCGTTGCGCACCCCATTATTTCCAGCCTGGTAGGCAGCAGCGCAAAGATCGAGGCGCTCCAGCAACTGGTCGAAGCACGTGGGGAGGAAGACGGTCGAAACCCCACTCCCATACTTATCCTGCTTATAGAGGTAGGAGACGATCTCCTTCCATTTCCGACTTTTGCTGGCCTTGGGGGTCTGCGAGAGCGAAGAATTGCCTTGATACATGGCATTGGATGCTCGCAGGATTTCATCATAGGTATGCAAGTCCTCCACGTCGAAATCTTTGGGATTCTTCAGGACCATGAGCTCCCACAGGCCGGGGGTACCCTTATAGCGCTCGCCATCGACGAGGATATCGTCTCCATCGAAGGTGACGGGCAGACTTCCGATCATGATGCTGCCGTCTTCCACTCGCAATCCAAAGGTATGGTCAGCCTTGGGAGTCATACTGAGCTGAAGATAGTGGGTGGCTCGCGGACCGAGGTTGGTTTTCAATGCTTGCTCGAT
Source organism: Arcuatula senhousia (assembly GCA_963971305.1). Taxonomy (NCBI): domain Eukaryota; kingdom Metazoa; phylum Mollusca; class Bivalvia; order Mytilida; family Mytilidae; genus Arcuatula; species Arcuatula senhousia. The sequence continues at coordinate 16,166,284 of OZ020308.1, forward strand.
GGCAAGCGGATCGTCGTCACCCTCGGCGGCAGGGAGAGGAGGAGGAAGGGCAGGCACCGGGGCGGGCAGAGCGAGTGGGATATCTTCGATCTTTTTGGTGATCTGGGAGGCAGTCTCCTTCTGCGTCTCGACCACGGGCTTGAAAATCTTGGAGAGATCGCGGCTCAGTCCGATCTTATCCAGGCGACGCTGCATATCGCTAGCCTGGATGCTGCGCTTCGTCTCTTGCAAATCTCTGGCAAGCGCCTCACGCTGCTTGGGATCGGTGATCTTGATAAACGTCATTTTATTTATAGCATCGCCCAACGCCCCATAGCGTTGAAACGAACGCCCCTTAGCGTTGAGACGAACGCCCCTAAGCGATGGATCGATCGCCCCATAGCGTTGGAACGAACGCCCCTAAGCGATGAATCGATCGCCCCCAACGCCCCTAAGCGATGAATCGATCGCCCCATGCTTTTTGCCTCCTACCTCAGCAGGATGCAAAAACCATGGATTTACCCCTCCTACGCACTCTCCATGCATTTGGAGGAGCAAAAGGGCTTGGATGACCTTTGCACTCCATCGATGCGATCATACTCCCCCACCATCCTCACTTTTACGCCTGACCAGAGAGTGATAAATTTTGGAACGTATATAGTCTCCTCGCGGATATTGTGCAGAGCCTTGCCACGGGGGATCGCGACTCCACACCGGCAGCATGCCTCAGGGAAAAGGTTCGAATGCCTCTTGCACTTATCACTGCCCGATATGGAGGGATACGTGCACTGATGGCCGCGGACGGTCTTGATGCAGCACGGGGGTCCGGGCGCTGGCTTAGGTTTCCGGCGGGAGTGAGAATTATAGGTCCTTCCTTCGAAATCCTGATCATCGATGCGGCTAGCGTACTTTTCAGCCCCGCATCTTCTGCAGCTATGGCCTGGGATCTCATGGTTGATGAGCACACGCTCCCACCGGTGCTTGCATCTAGGGGATATAGGGGGTGGTAGTGGGGACTTTGGAGCATTCTCCCAATCCAAGTCCCGTTGATTCTCCAGGAAAAATTCCTTTAAGTGATCCATTCTTTATCTTAGACTCGATAGAAATCGTCTAGATTGCATCGATATTTCCCATTCGTCTTGGGGCTCGTGAGATCGATGGTCATGAATCCGTGAGGCTTGGCCCAGCAGTGGTCGCACAGGGCATCGAATTGAGCCGGGGTGAGATCGCCGCAATGGTCCCGGCGGATATGATCGCGATTTTTGGCATCCTGCTCGAAGAGGCAGATGAAGTTGGCATTCTCCCGGATCGATTGCCGAGGCAGCTTGAAGTAATTTTGGCAGAGGTAGAAGCAGTCCACGTTATTATGGCGACCGCGCACGTAGTAGTCTTCACACTTGCTCTGCTTGCTCAGCATCAGATCGTCGAAGACCATGAGATTTTTGCGAGTGGGATCGAGATCTCGGGGATCGGGTACGTCGCTCGCTTCCTCGAAGAAGAAAGCTTCGATGCCGCTAGGCTTGGGCGGTGGCTTCATCGTCTGCACCACGTCGACCAGAGAGTGAGGATAGCGATCCTTGATGGAGAGAAGGTCGCGGATATCGTCTTTCGAAAATCCTTTCCCCAACGCCTGCCGCAGCAGCTGGTAGATGGGCTGGTGGAGTGATTTTCCGAAGACGTAGAGTCGATCGTAGTCGAGCCATCCATCGCGCAGGAGGAGATTATTCAGCAGAGTCGTCTTGCCGCAGTCCGACTTCCCGATGATCAGTCCTCGGATGGATCGCTGCGGGAGGAGATAATGATTATTCCGACGACTCACGGCGGGCTCATCATAGGTAAGGTCTTCAACGTCCATTTATCTATATAAAATGGGAATGTATTGCTTGAAGTGCAAGAAGAAGACGGAGACGAATAATCGCGCCGTGATCACGAGCGACGACGGACGGCGGCGGCGAAAGGTGGGAACCTGCGCCGAGTGCGGTGCGCGAAAGTCGCAATTTATCAAGACGGAGGAGGGCGCCGGGCTCGTGAATAAGATGATCAATCGGCTGCCTGTCGAGATGCATCTGCCGGGGCATAATTTCACCGGTCCGGGGACCAGACTCAGCCAGCGACTCAATGCCGACGGCACGCCCAAATCTTGGTCGAGACCCATCAATCGAGTCGATGAGGCAGCCTATCGGCACGATCTTTGCTATGCCAAGCACAAGGATACGGCCGCACGCAATTCGATCTGCGATAAGACGATGCTAGCCTCCCTCGATGCCATCCCCAATCCCACTGCACGTGAGCGCCTCGAGCGTGGCATCGTCAGACCCATCATCGGCACCAAAGCACGATTTGGGCTGGGCGTGGGGGAAAAAAAAAGTCCGATGGTCGGATGAGCTAGCCGAAGAGCTGCATAAGCCAGTCCGACGCAAATTTCAGAAGCGCCGCGTGGTGGTAGGTGGGGTGGACGAAACCTGGGCTGCCGATCTCGTAGATATGAGCGCCTTCTCTCGCGATAACCGAGGCTTCAAATACCTCTTGAGCATCATCGACGTCTTCTCCAAGTACGGCTGGTTGGTGCCACTGAAGGATAAGAAAGGCACCACGGTGCGAGATGCCTTCCGGACCGTCTTCAAGGATCGCACGCCCGAGAAGCTATGGACCGATAAGGGCACGGAATTTTATAATCGCGACGTGAAGGATCTGCTCCGAAAGCATGACGTCGATCTTTACTCCACAGAAAACGAAGAGAAATCGAGCGTCGTTGAGCGCTGGAATCGCACCATGAAGGAGAAGATGTTCAAATACTTCTCGGCCAATTCCACGCGCACCTACCTCCCCGTCCTGGACGATCTCGTCCGGCAGTATAATACCTCCAAGCATCGATCCATCAAGATGACCCCCACCGCCGCCAGCCAAAAAGAGCACGAGGCTAAAGTCTTCTGGAATCTCTACGGAGACCTTCCACCCATGCAGTCTCACCGATTCAAAGTCGGCGATCAGGTCCGAATCACCAAGAAGAAGGGCATCTTCGAGAAGGGATACACTCCGCGCTGGACGGAGGAGGTCTTTACCATCGCTCAGGCCCTAGCGACGCAGCCGCCCACCTATCGTCTCAAAGACTACAAGGGTGAGGAAATCCAGGGATCCTTTTACGAGCCCGAGCTCCAGCGCACCGACCAGGATATCTTTCGCATCGAGAAAATCTTGAGCCGACGCATCCGGAATGGGAAAAAAGAAATCCGCGTCAAATGGAGGGGATATCCCAAAACCTTCAATTCCTGGGTCAAGGAGTCCGACTGGCGATGATCCTTCCAGGCTTTCCGGTCTCGATTCAAAGGAGACCAGAAAGTCTTGATTTATGCATGCTTCAGCTCGACGAAGATCCTCAATGCGTCTAGATCCTGCTGCAGGCGATCGTAAAGGGCTTTCGTGATGGGCTCATTATCAGTCATGGGGAGGGGGAGATTTAGCACGTGATATTTCTGCATGTCTAGGTCCGTCGTCATCAAGCCGCCATTCGTCGAGACGCACTCCGACTTATCGACTTTGCCATCTTCTACGATCATCAGCTTTTTGGTAAGATCTTTGATGGACGCTTCATACTCCCTTTGCATTCGCTTGATGACCATCTGCATTTGCTTCATTTCCGAATCTAGCTCTTCGAGGTCTTTCATACCGTCTTTCATCTGCTGATTAACCCATCGCTTCGTCACGGCGTCCGAGCTATCCCGCGGCAATCCCAGACTAGTGATGCGATTATCATTCATATCGAGATCCTGGAGCATCCGCCAGATGGGCATGCGCTTCCTCGAGTGAGATCCAAACTTATCCATTTATCTATAGTCCAAAGATTACGTCTTCAAGCGTCCGACCTTCCGAAAGGAGCTTCAGGACATGCAGGCAAAAGTGTCCGCAGACCACGTCGCCGCGCCGCTGGATTTCATCGGTATTATATCGAATCTCCGGCCGCAGATAGTCGATCATTTCGTCGGGCGGAGGCAGGCCGTAAGGATCGAAGTAGACTTTGAATCTTCCGCTCTTATGCCAGCACGTCCAGTGCGTGCCGGGGCCATCGCTATCGTCGTGATTCAGGATGCCGCATTCGATGGGATGAGGCCTGAAAGGTAAGGCATCGCGCATGAATATTCCTTTGAATCGAGGGATGCCTAGCGCTGAGGCGGCTTCCTCAAGCTCTACGTTGGAAAGGGGCTTATGGGGGAGGAGGAGGCCGTGCACGCGTATGCTGCTCATTTATCTAGATATGCCAAATGCAGATGAGGAGGGATGGGCATCCGCACCCGTCAGAGCCTGCTAAGTGTGGGATGGGCATCCGCACCCGTCAGAGCCTGCTAAATGCGGAGGGGAGGGGAGGTGCCTCAGCTCACTTGCTGGCGTGAGTGATTCGATAGTGTCCGTGAGCGAGGGTGCTGATGCCATCGGGGAGGATGTGGCGCTTGTCATCTTTGGCGGAGAGAGCGATCTTGTTGATCTCCTGAGCGTAGATCTGATGGAGATGGCTCCGGAGGATATTCATCGGGCGATGGATCTCCTGCCGGGTGTCAAGGCAGCGCTTGTAGTCCTCGAAGGCGATGCTGCGCTCGCGGACGCTCTTGGTGACTCCCTTCGCCTTCTTGGTGGTCTGACCGTCATCCACCTTGAAAGCGTATAGTTTTGCCCGGAGCCCTACGAAGTCAGTCATAGCCTTACCAGCGCACTCGTCCTTGAATTTGCCGATGACTTTCTTATTCACACCAGTGGGGATGCCGGAGGGATGCTCAGCTGGATAGTTTGACGTGTCGAATTTGGCTTGGACGTGCGGTGCGATATCTTTGTAGAAGTCGTCGGTCTTGATCTCATAGGCCAAGCTGTCGGTGTCTGTGAAAAGAAGCCGCGCGTGATCGCCGTACATCTTCCTCACGAATCCATAGTGGAAGTCGTACATGAGGAGCTTTGAAATGTCTAAGATGCAGGCTCCCAGGTAGATTGGCTTATCGAACTTCAGCTTGGTCTTCTTCATGTGGACGGCTGCTAGATTTTCGGTGAAGACCACTCGACGATCGAAGTTGGGCTTGGCCACGAGCTTCAGGGCCTGCTTCTCGGTGGTGACCAGCCTAACGTCTACGCGCTTCCGGATATTTTCCATGGTCTTGCCAAAGACTGAGTTGATCATCAGCTTGAAGAAGTCTTTTTCGGAGTCGGTCTTAGCCTTGGTGCGAAGAGCAGTATTCAGATCTACGTATTGCTTGAGCCACGGGGATTGTTTGAACCTGATGATTCGATGGCATTTGGTAAGCTTCATCCCCCTCTCCAGATACGTCTTGAGATTTCGATAGTGGAGCGTATATTTTTCACGCTTGCCTAGATGAGGCACGAGCTTACGCACCTTACCGATCTCCACGTTCTCGGGCGCAAGAGGGTAGTCATTGTGGGTGTCGTGAAGATCTTGTGGATATTCCAGATCGCATTCCACCATAGCTCCGTACTCGTGATCGTCGGGATACTCCAAGACCTTCTCGATTTCCTCCGGCTCCATCCATTCAAAATCTCCCGTGGGAAGGGGCTGCGCCATCGCCCATCCGTAAAGATTATTAGCATCGAGGTAGGTGAGATACTTGGTGGGCTGGGAGCTATCGTAGTCGGTCATGTAGGGGTTGTTGGCCTTGCCTTGGCGATGAGAGATCATGGCCACCCCTCCCCTGGTCGCCCGCTCAAACATCATCAGCATATCTGGATCGGAAAGAAGCTCCAATCTGACCCCAGTGGATTTCATGGCGGCATCATAGGATAGTCCGGGGGATGTGAAGTAATGGGCAGGATCGAGCTCATAGTTGGTCATGCAGATATTCCTGAAATTCTCGAAGATATCCTCCAGCAGCAGCACGTCGGTTTCCATGTAGAGATTATGGTAGTCGCGTAGGGTTTTACACTCAAAGGCCTCCCAGACCTTCTGTGCGTGTGCGTAATCCTCGTCACTGATATGCTCATCGTAGAGCGTGCTATAGAAGGCTTCTTTGGGTGGGAGCTGAGTCTCTTCCAGCTTGGCTGGTCCATCCATATAATCGTAGGAAAAAACCCCCTTCCGAATCATCAGCTCGTTGCGATCGCCGAATCTCGTCTTCACGGTCTTGAATTGGTCGGAGGTGAGATTCTTTGCTAGGGTATCCAGGCTACTGAGCATAAATCTGCACGAGTCGACGAACCTCATCTCCAGATCATCTACCTGCTTGGAGAAGCTGATATACTTTTCATCGGTATTGGGGATGCAGTTGATCTTACCCTCGGTGTGGCCAAGCTCCTTGACGAAGATGTGTGCGTCATACCCGCTCAAATTGTGAAAAAAGATGGGGACGTGCTTCGGGAGCTGGAAATCTAGATTGCACTGGTTGTGCGCTGCGCCGCGATATTTCCCGGTAAGATGATCGTGATCCCGGACCTTATCCCCTCCCAATTCATCCCCACAGATGTGGCAGTGTGTGCTTTCTGCGAAGCTCTCCTTGTCCTCGTCGGTCATCGTTATGGGCTTATTCTCCTTGTATAGCTTGGCGATGGCCTGCACTTCTTCTTCCACGCACTGCACGAATTTCTTTGCCACATCCTCCCCGCAGTAAACGACCGGATCTTTGTAGTCACCATGAGCGTACTTTACGTGATAGCAAAAACCCGATGGTCGCTGGAGCTGGTAGGCCTTCGTGTAGGAGTGGGATGGATCTGGCTGGCAGGTGTTGAGCTTCTCCGTAAAGCACTCGAAATCCGCGTAGATCGCGAAGGGGACTCTCATCATCTTTTTGATACTATGGAAGGCTATGGTGGTTCCCTCTTCCGGCATCTCGATCCTGACGGCCTCTTTCTGACTGCAATATCCCATATGCTCGTCGAGGATATCTTGCCTCGTAAAGTGGGAGAGGCATCTGCGGCAGAAGTATGCTTGCCCATCGTGATTTGTGACCTGTGCGGTCAAAAGACGCGAGAGGCTCTTGATCCAGCAGTAGTGCTGCTTATCTTCGTGCTTCAGGAAGAGAAGATCTACGTGGGTGGAGCCCGTATTTTTCGAAATCTTCAGGGGATATACCTGGAGATCCTCTTCCTCATCCTCACCCTTCTTGACGCCATCGAAGCCGAAGACGTTGACGTTGATGGAGGCATTCTGCCTCTCGAATTTATCAATCGCCTTGAGTGAGACTGGAAAGTCGATACCTTCAAATTTTAGCTCATCTTCCCATTTCTTGTACTGAGCTACGCGGTTGGTAGATTTCTGATCGACTTCCTCGTGGTGAAGGGCCGCCAGCACCGCCCACTGAAAGCAGCGATCATCTTCATTTTTCACATTGATGATCGCCTTCTTTTTCGCGAGTGCTGAGGGAGTCGGTATGAAGGAAGCCCCCTTGAGCGGCTTGAATTGGTTGAGATGGATTTCTAGCTTCTCAACGCTGCTAAAAGTCCACCCGCTCCCTTCCCGCATGTACTTTGCCATATTTTCCTTGACCTTCTCCATCATAAAGGCAATCTCCAATTCGAGGTCAGATGATTGGGTGAGGGTAGCAAGGGCTGATCGGAAGTAAGGGGTGATGTAGATATTTTCCCCAGTCGCGGGGTTGGTCTTCACCATCTCTGCTAAAAGTATTAGGTGCACCTTCAATCCCTTCTTTTGGGCGAGCGCATTGGAGATGGTGGTGGTGATGGTGCTTCGACTTACCTTCAGAAAAGTGGCCACATCGTGCGGTTTCAAAGGTTCGATGACGACCGTGCCAAATACCCCATTCAGCGCTTGCCGCCTATCGGTGATCTTGATCTCATCTTCCAGTGGGGCGCTTCTGATGCTCTCTTCCACCAGATGGAGCAGATCGTCTCTCTTGAGCTGGGAGTATTTGGTGAGGCCGCGATTCTTTGCCAGCGCTTTGAGCTGCTTCTTGGTGAAGACTTCCTGGCGGGCAAATTTACGGGTGGTTTTCTCCTCGATGAGCTTCACCAAGGCCTCCTTGTTCTTTCTGCTGACCCCCCTCAGACCCTCATCCTTAGCTATTTGACGGAGAGTCTTCATGCTTTCTTTCACCACCATTTTTCCCTCGACTGGGATCACTTCCTCCTCCTGCTGCTGGTGTGGTTGCTGTCTATGCCTCCCGCAGAGACCATCCATCCCGGGCTTGCTCTTGCAGAACTGCCCCTTCTTCCTCTTGAGTGGATAGCCGCATGTGGTTTTCTGCTCCCCATCTGGTTGATGCTCAAATCGCGGCTTCATTGACTGCGCCCCACAATTTTGACACATCTGGGTATGCTCATCCATCTGCGTCAGGTTGGGGGCTTTGCAGCACTGCTGCTGCCTTTGGGGGGTTGGGGCTGGGGGGCTATCTTCCAAATCTTGCTCATTCTCCAGGAAGAAATCCTGAAAGTGATCCATCTTATTACTATTGGATTCCATCCTTTTATTTATTTCAATCTGGGGCACACCTCTCTTTAAGGTGTCCTTATCCCCACTTTCCTGTGGGACGACCTGACGTACTATGCTCTGTACGAAAGCCATAATTCTTGTATTTACCCTATGCTCAATAGGAATGCCGTCCGTTTGCATTTGGACGTCGGGGTTGGGGATTTTATGCAGGATTTCTGCATGTGCGGCAGAATTGTCATTTTCATACTACTGTTGCTTGCATAAATGTTCAGCTCATTTAGCTCTACAAAAGTCTTCATAGTGTCAAAGTTGTCAGATGACCCTTTATAGGGGTTACAGCCCCTTAAAGGCAAAAAAAGGTGATTTTGGCGTATCAAATGCAAACTATTGCAGATAGAGAAAAACTGTTGCCTGCTTAAATGTTCAGCTCATTCAGCTCTACAAAAGTCTCCATAGGGTCTTAGTTGTCAGATGACCCCTTATAGGGGTTACAGCCCCTTAAAGGCAAAAAATAGTGTTTTTGGCCTATAGAATGAAAACTATTGCAGATAGAGATAAGCTGTTACCTGCTTAAATGTTCAGCTCATTTAGCTCTACAAAAGTCTCCATAGCGTCAAAGTTGTCAGATTACCCCTTACAGGGGTTACAGTCCCTTAAAGGCGAAACATAGTGTTTTTGGTCACAGAATGAAAACTATTGCAGATAGAGAAAAGATGTTGCTTGCTTAAATGTTCAGCTCATTTAGCTCTACAAAAGTCACCCTAGGGTCAAAGTTGTCAGATGACCCTTTACAGGGGTTACAGTCCCTTAAAGGCGAAAAATAGTGTTTTTGGTCACAGAATGAAAACTATTGCAGATAGAGAAAAACTGTTGCTTGCTTTAATGTTCAGCTCATTTAGTTCTACAAAAATCTCCATAGGGTCTAAGTTGTCAGATGACCCCTTATAGGGGTTACAGCCCCTTAAAGGCAAAAAATAGTCTTTTTGGCGTATAAAATGAAAACTATTGCAGATAGAGAAAAGCTGTTGCTTGCTTAAATGTTCAACTCATTTAGCTCTACAAAAGTCTTAATAGGGTCAAAGTTGTCAGATGACCCCCTATAGGGGTTACAGCCCCTAAAAGGCAAAAATTAGTGTTTTTGGCGTATAAAATGAAAACTAATGCAGATTGAGAAAAGCTGTTACCTGCTTAAATGTTCAGCTCATTTAGCTCTACAAAAGTCTCCATAGCGTCAAAGTAGTCAGATGACCCCTTACAAGGGTTACAGTCCCTTAAAGGCGAAACATAGTGTTTTTGGTCACAGAATGAAAACTATTGCAGATAGAGAAAAGCTGTTGCTTGCTTAAATGTTCAGCTCATTTAGTTCTACAAAAATCTCCATAGGGTCGGAGTTGTCATATGACCACTTATAGGGGTTACAGCTCCTGATAGGCGAAAAAGTGTTTTTGGCCTATAAAATGAAAACTATTGCATACAGAAAAAAGCTGTTGCCTGCTTAAATGTTCAGCTCATTAAGCTCTACAAAAGTTTCCATAGGGTCGAAGTTGTCAGATGACCCCTTATAGGGGTTAGAGCCCCTTAAAGGCGAAAAAATAGTGTCTCAAGCCTATAGAATGAAAACTATTGCAGATAGGGATAAGCTGTTGCTTGCTTTAATGTTCAGCTCATTTAGCTCTACAAAAGTTTCCATAGGTCGAAATTGTCAGATGACCCCTTATAGGGATTACAGTCCCTTAATAAACATGTTTTCATGTTTTTGCTTATATAATAAAAACTATAGCAGATAAAGGAAAATGGTTGCTTGCTTCAATGTTCAGTTCATTAAGCTCTTAACAAAAGTCTCTATAGAGTCAAAGTGTTCAGACGGCCCTTAAAATAACATTTTGCACGTTTTTGGCCTACAGCATGAAGACTATTGCTGAAAGAGAAAAGCTGTTTGCTTGCTTAAATGTTCAGCTTATTCAGCTTTACAAAGACCAGGTGAGCGATTCAGGCTCCTGGGAGCCTCTTGTTCATGTTTTTGGCTTACAGAATGAAAACTATTACAGATAGAGAAAAGCTGTTGCTTGCTTAAATGCTCAGCTCATAAATCTCTACAAAAGTCTCTATATGATCGAAGTTGTCAGATAACCTCTTATAGGGGTAACGGCCCCTAAAATTGCGTTTTTTCATGTTTATAGAATTAAAACTATAGCAGATAGAGAAAAGCTGTTGCTTGCCTTAAATGTTCAGTTCATTTAGCTCTTCAAAAGTTTTAATAAGGTTGAAGGTATCAGATGTCCCCTTATAAGGGTTATTTCCCCTAAAATAACGTTTTTTCATGATTTGGGCCCTCGGCTACAGAATGAAAACTATAGTAGAAAGAGAAAAGCTGTTACTTGCTTAAATGTTCAGCTCATTTAGAGCTAGAAAAGTCTTTATAGGGTCGACATCAGGACCAGGTGAGCGATTCAGGCTCCTGGGAGCCTTTTGTATATGTTTCTATAAAGCAGCACACTTGAAGTGGTGTGGCTACCTGAAGTTCATCTGATTTGAGCAATATTTAATGTTTCATTCTGTAGTAACAGCTTGTCGATCATCACTATTTGTAACGAAAATGAGGCATATACATGTATATAAAACCTCAGAACAGTATATCAACTCTATATACATATCTTCATTTGCAAAGTTTGTCAAGTCGGATAGATTTTAAGAGAAAGGCCAACTTTTCAAATCTGAGATTTTACCTACATGTATAATATAGTTTTTTTTTTCTCTCCAAAATTTCCGATTAATTTATACCAAATCAAAGCTTATGTGAATGGTCACATGTTTATATTCGATAACTTGCTTGAACGGATTGTTTTCCAACTTAAGAGAAATTACAAAAAGTTCTTTTTTTAGTAAATCTTAATCCTCAATATACATACATGTATCGTAATGTTAGAAAACATCATCGTTCTAATTTAAGCATCACCGATCTTGTTAAAATATTTAAGAACAACGGACGACATAATCTTTTTTGTAAACTATGCTCTATACCCGTTTCTAAGTTAAATAAAATTAGATTGGATTGTAACACCATATCTCATGCCAGTCCCCTATATGAAGGCGCACTCATTATTAGCGCTTTTTGTTACTTTAAACTTTTCCCCAAAATTGATAGTCCTGTAGACCACATTCGACATTTTATAAAATTAACGTACATCAACAGAGGACTAGACTTCATAAACATTTCTAGTATTTTTATGGATCCTACTATTAAAGAGTTAATACCACCATATTTTACAAATACTGAACCTCCAATCATATCTTATAAATATAAAAAACCAACACGTAACATTATTTTTAACTATACGTCCATCACTACAGATGAAGACCTAGACTCGAATATTCCTGTATCATGCGACTGTGCTAATTCGGACTTTAGATATGTTCCTTGTGGCCATATTGTTACTGGCGACCTAAACATTGTCGATGACCCAGAGGTTATTAAATTCTTGAAAAAGGGACTAAATTCAGACCTCCTTCGAAAATTAATTGGAATTCTTGTTTTGATTGTGTAAATACTGCCCTTCATTCGTACTGTAAGACCTGGATTAGACGAGAAGGAGCAGATTCCAAATCTTTAGACAAGTTTAAGAATAAATTCATATCCATTGTAAAATTACGAATAAGCCATTTTCAAAACACCTTTGTAGAATATCGACCCCAAACTTATATTAACAGAATTAAATCAAAATTACAATTATTAGGTTCACGATATGTTTTTGTTCCTGCGGACAAAGCGGCTAACAATGTTGTTGTGGTATGTCGTAAGTATTATCTGGATGTTTTAATGCATGAAATTAAAGGCTCATGTACTTTCGTTCCCGTGCAAGCTACAGAAACCAGTATTATTGACGATCATGTCATAGCAACCACAGCACTTCGAGCAGCCCCTACAAACAATAAATTACCTACTATGTACTTGATACCTAAATTACACAAAAACCCATATAAATCCCGTTTTATTTCTGCATCAAGTAAATGTTCCTTAACCAATATTTCTAAAGTCTTGTCTCTTGCTTTAACTACAATGAAAGAATTTATCATCCGATACTGTGATAAAATTTTCGAAAATAGTGGAATAAATCATTTTTGGAGTGTTAAAAATTCTCTTGATGTTTTAGACAAACTTCGGGCATTTGAAAATACTTTTCAATCCGTAGACAGCTATGACTTTTCCACTTTATATACTTATCTACCTCACAATCTTATCAAAAAGAAATTTGAATATTTAATTAAATGGTGCTTTGACAAATCTAAAAGTGACTACATCTGTTCTAAAGTGTCACAAGTATTTAGTAAATCGTTTTTTAGTAACGAAACCCACAAAGGTTATGTTAATTGGACCGACATAGAAGTTATTACTGCATTAAACTTTCTTTTAGATAATATTTACATCCGGTTCGGTAAACAAATATATCGCCAAGTCATTGGAATTCCAATGGGAACCAATTGTGCTCCACTCATAGCTGATCTGTTTTTATATTGTTACGAATCACAGTTTATGGCCAAGCTACAAAAAGACCCAAACAAAAACCACCTTATCGAAACTTTTAACAATACATATAGGTACTTAGATGACATACTTGCTCTAAACAACCCCACATTCTCAAATTTTATAAATGATATATATCCTAAAGAATTAACCCTAAATAAAGCAAACTCAACCGACAGTAGATGTCCATTTCTAGATTTGGACTTAAGCATTATCAATGGTAGATTACACACTAAAGTATATGATAAACGGGATGACTTTTCATTCCCAATAGTTAATTTTCCGTTTCTTGAAGGAGACGTACCATTAGCTCCAGCTTACGGGGTATACATTTCACAATTAGTCAGGTATGCTCGCATTTGCAGTGATGTGTCTGATTTTAATGATAAAAACCGTTTTATTACAGAAAAATTGCTAAAACAAGGTTACCGTTACCACAAATTAGTCAAATCTTTTACAAAATTTGCACATAAATATGGACATCTCATCGAAAAATTTGATTGTACACGTAGATTTCTGATTGTTAAAGGAATATCTCATCCTAACTTTTATAGCAATGTAGTTTATAAAGCACAAAAATTCAAAAACAACCTTATGGAAATAAAAAACTGGCTTAAAAACCTTTTGAAAAAAGGATACGAATTCAATGTTTTAGTAAAATCTTTGCATTTGGTATGTTTTGGCAGAAATATTGATAGCTTGATAGTAACTTTAAAACGTTAAATTTTTCACTTTTTATCCACTGTATTATTTATAAGCACCACAGCGATCAAGTATGTCGGTTCTGTATGGTGATACAACTCTTAATCATTCATTGTTTTGACGTGGGGTGTCGGATTTAGAACTGATGTATTTGATTCTTTTACATCAATCGATAAATGTTTCTTAGCTAGTTGTCAGTAACTTCGAGTGTTCTCAAGAGAGTTCCTCCTTGTCTTGTTGTTTTCGTACAGTATTTTGTCTTAGGTTCTCTCTTGTTGAATTGAACTTTTGTCGATTGAGTTTTACAGTGTGTTTTATATGTAGCTTTGTGCAAGCTTATCAATAGGGGGAAGGTTGGATCCAAAAAACTAGTTTAACCCCGCCACATTTTATATGTGCCTGTCCTAAGCCAGGAAACTTTGCCAAAGCCTTTGTTTGTCCTTGTCATTCTATGTTAACTGTTTTATGTCAAGAATTGAGTCTTTCGTTGATGATTTAGGGATTGGTTTTGATACTTTTTTATTGTATTATAAGTCTTGGGCCAATGCAAGACGATAAGCATTGACCTATGGTCATGTTGAAGACTGCTTGCTGTTTTCCGTTGTGATTTTTTGAATTGCTGTTTGTTTATGTTTGTTGTGTCGCGTACACTTATTCCACATCTCAATATCGTATGTATCAATCAAATCTTATTCCAATACTTTGTTTGGATAAGCTTCTACCTTTTATATGTGTTCCAGTTTTTACAATCATTTTGTTCTAGCTGTATAATGGCTAGTAAGAATATTTGTCTTGTTATTGCTACATTCAACCCAACAATTAATCGGACAGATAGATATAACTTTCTAACAATTAATGATTGTGTACAGTGGCAATTAGTCGGACAGAGTTGGAGTGAGCAGTGCTCTTACAAATCTGGTTATTATAAACAATCAAAACCATTTTCATCAAATAATTTGACTCCAAAGTATTTCCTATTTAAACAGCTTTAAATGGAGATGCAATGCACTATTTCAATGTAAGTGGTTAACTAATAATTTGTTGTTTCTTTCGCCGCAATAAGTTTCCATTGTCAAAAAAAACCACTTTTTTCGAAAATTTAAATCATCTACATTATATATTGGTAATTGGAATAGTGATAAGTAACAATGTAAACTAATTGTACGCTTCATTTTTTTCTTAAAATGTAGTTTCGGGTGAATAAGGGCTTAAACTGTGAATATACTAGTCTACAAAATGGACTTTTGAATATCAAAATTCTAAAACGTCTGCCAAATATCAATTCCTATCAAGCTCAAACAATTGATCATGTAAGCAAGAAAAAGCTTTTTCTGTTCTAATTCGTAGATAATGGACACAAAAATAACATTTGGGGAACAGCTGACGAGTTTGGATCTTTAGGTTTTAACTAGAAATCTCAATTGACAGTAAAGACATCAGCAGACTACTTTGGTTTCAATTTATTGAGCAAACCAATCAAAAAGAATATTCAAATGTTTCAAGAAATCATAACACTTATATTTAATAAAACGTAGATCACCGGGACATTGGATCAATTATGCAATTATCAATAAAAAAAACAACGAAAAACAAATTTTAGAGACAAATATCACAAGTCTTAAAACAAAATCACAACAACAAAAATGGAAAATTGTCATCAAAAACCCATTAAACATACTCCAGCTGAAGACTTAGAATAGAAAGGTCTAAATAAAACAAAGTTTATCTCCTTTGGTCATGTTGGTAGCATTGAATGGAAAATGGGCTTTAATCATTATGTTAGACGAAATGGTTAGTTCTTGCTTTGAATTGTGTTTGTCTGATTGATGTACCGAGATGATCACTTAATATGTCTTCACAAACCTGATGTGTTTTGTGTAACTACTAGACCCAAAGATCGCAATGAAAGGGGGGGTGTCGCACCTTAAAACCTGGTTTAACCCAACATTTCTTTTCAAATCTTCAATTTTTCCTCGATGTCTTCCTTGATTTTGGACATTTCTTGCTAGTAAGAGGATTTGACATTAAACATTCTTTTCTGACAATGATGCTATGGGAATCAGTTTACCCCTACCCCCTCACATCAGGAATGAGTTAACGGCTATATAGCATAGTTATGCAGTTCCACTAAAGGTAACTCTAATGATGGCATATTAATACCAGAACCCCAATAAAAGCTACGTTAAGCTCAGTATGATATGACGGCAAAGCCTGTACATTAGAGGCCCAATATGGATAGTCGATTGCTTTGAACACATGCAGCCCATGATGGACTCACAAAGGTTTTTGACACATGCTTTTTTGTGGTTGACTTTTAATGCATGATTGATTTTTTAAATATTTATACCAACCTTTAAGGAACTCTTATTTTTTTAGGCGTGGCCCAACTTTGACCCATTATCAGCAATGTTACGGTGCAAGATACATAAAAACCATTGTCACACTTAGTTAACAAAATTTATGAGGGATTCAATAAAAAGAGAATGATCAAAATCAGTTGAGAAATAAATATTCAACAGAAGTTTTGTCAATACACCCATACTCCTTTGGGCCCTTTTTCTAAAACAGTGGGGAGCAAGAAATCCCAAATGCAATACCAATCTTCTTTTTGTGATTACAAACATCATATCAAAATTTCATAAAATTCAGTCAACATTTACCATACTTGAGGTATTGCACAGAAACCAAAGTGTCTGAAAACAAGAACCATGATGACATAGCCATAACATAACATGATCGAAAAAATATTGTGGTCGTATAAAAATCTGTCTCCTTTTTAAGCATTAAAATATGAAATGAATTTCTATTCTAACAATGCAAAAGTTAAACTCCAGACTTAAAACCTTATTTGTGCAATTTGGCTAAAATTAAAGTTGAATAATTCAAAAGAACTTAAAAAGCCATTGGGCTAGGGAAATGACTGCTTAGTTTAAATCATCCTCATAACAGTAATAAGTATTGTTCTGGAGATTTAATATCTGTATTTTTTATAAATACTTTCAAAGTTGTCTTGCAAATCTTTTATGAACAAAAAGCAAAGCACACAGTTGCTCAATATTGGGCTTATTTTAGAGCAATCGTTGAAATTTAGAAATCTGTTTTTTGTTGATTAGAGACATTTCCACCAATATTTTTCCAAAATCAAGAGTGGTCTATTGCTCTGACCAACATGGTTTTTATTGATTAATGCATGAATAGTACATTAGTTATATTTTTCCCATAAAATTTTGATCAGAATATACAGCCACTTGAGTTCCATTTGTACCAGAAAAATGGCTAAAATTAGAAAAAAAAATACTGTGTTGCTTTAACAAAACTAGTCATATAATGCACAATTTATAGTATTTATCAAGATATCAAGCCTAATGGACTTTCCAGCACCATTATTTTGTAGCTATATTAAAAATGAAAGAATATGGAATATGTGCCAGAAAGACACGATCCACATATCATAATGATTTTGATAAATGTACATAACCAAAATTCACTGCGTGTGAAGTGCTTTTCTGGATTAACCTTCATCAGACACGCTAGGAGTAGAAAAACTTGGAAAACCGGTAGAATATTAAATTTGTTAAAAACACAGAAGCAAAAAAATATTACAACAATGACCAATGACCAAATATCTCTATTGAAAACATTATGACCATTTTTGGCCCTTTGCAAACATACTTCTTTATCATTTTTTAAATATATTTACCATATTATATATATCACAATCATCATTGATATCAATTCCTGCTGAGCAAGAGGATATGTCAAAATAAATACATTGTATAACAAACACAAAGTAAAAACATATAACTTATCAACTTAAAGTCTGCGAAATGAAACAAACTTCAGATTACAATAAAGAAAAAATCTGTCAAAATGAAAAATGACTAGATTTCATTACAAAGGAGGTGAGTGAGCAAAAGACCTGAAATTAAATTATATTATGGGAGACCTTATACTAAACATAGAAAAATCCAACCAAAATATTGTTACTTACTTAGAATTATTATGGCATCACTCACACTTAGTCGAGCTATACTTAATGAAACCTAGTAAAAAAAAGCTGGAAGAATATCATGGTGTCTGTGTGTGTGTGTGTGTATTGGAGTTTAAAGCCCTATATTGGTGCACCTGGGCCAAAGAATATCATGGAGCCATTTTTACATTCTCACAGTGACTATAACTACAAGCAATTGTTTTCTCATAATAAACATTTAAATGGATATAACAACTGAAGTTAAGTAATACTTCTTAAAATGTAAGCACCAATTACTGCCATGTTTAAAAATTATATAAATTACAAATGTTAAAAGACAGAACTATCAGTACATTTCAGATGTTAAAAAAAATGTCAAGTCAATATATTTTGAAAATATTTCTCCGTCATGGATTTAATTGCATCCGTAAAAGGATAAACTCAAATGAATAATTAACAAGGTATGCATGTTAACACATTTTTGTTACATCTCTGTTCCATCTGTTTAAATGCCAAAAACAAATCCAAATATTTATCAAAAGAAAAAGCTTCACAGAATGCAGCATGATAAAACTGCTTCATTTTGAACCCAGTACATTGGAGGCCAAAATGAATTTGAGAGTCAATTGATTTATACACAAGCAGCCCTTGGTGGACTCACAAAGGCTTATGATAATGCATTCTGTGGTGGGCTTTCCCTCATATTTTCACAAGGAATACAGTCATATAAATTTCTTCTTCAAAAATAAATAAATTAACTTGCATGTTTATCTTTTCTTTTATTTGGTTACAAAATTTATCCCTTTTGACCCCCTATTTATGCATGAAATAAAAAAAATGCTACAAAAAATTATCCCATCATTTTGTTTCTATTACATGTATAATAAAAAATATGACAAAAATAAATTAGTAAAAAAAATTCAATATCAAAACAAAAAATAAAAATGTTGCATGTTAGTCCATGCCAGACAATAATTTATAAACAGGAAAAAGGTTCTTGTTGGAACAATTAAAATAGTGACATTGTTGTCCTTTTTGGATCTCTACTAACTTAACAATTAAAAGGGGACCCAATAAATCAATCCCATTTACCCTTTCAACGTAAGGAACAATTACTGTAAAATTAAACTTTAATTTGATAACTATATAGTTAAAGTTATTACGGGACCACTAGTGTTTATGAACAGCACCAGGCTACACTAAGAGGACACAGGCCAACAACTGCATTATACCAAAATATACTCAATTTTTTATGGTTGTATAAAATTATGAATGGCCATGAAGAAAAAGTAGACTTTGTCAAAAAATGTCTAGATTGTAAAACTTCATACACAGGTGGCATTACTGACCATGTTGACAGAAAATATTTAATGAAAATGAGAAAAAAATTTAAAAGACCCTCAACACCCTATGTTGTGTTTCCTTCACCTAAATTTAAACCTTATAAATGCCAACTTGTTGATGTTTTCAAACTACTACTTTTAAAAGACAAAGATCTCTGCTTGTGATGAACATCTACACCATGTGTGACAGTTCTATCGGCGTTTTCTGTAATGCTGTTATCTTCTCCTTGTAACAGTTGGTGCTGAACCAGTTTGGCATATTTCCCATCCTTCTGTAGAAGCTCTGCATGTGTCCCTTGCTCTATAAGTCTTCCTCTGTCAATGACGATGATTCTATCTGCTCTCTCCACTGTACTTAGTCTATGAGCTATAATTATCACAGTCCTTCCCTTCAGGTTGTTGTATATAGCTTGTTGTACCTACAGATAAAACAAAATGGTAAGAAATCAGAAAATGCAGTTTGCTGACTGTGACTTTTTATTCCCTTAAAACTATGTACTTTTGTAAAACTATTTATTTCCATGGAGTACAATTTTTGCTTGGTTTTCAAGAATCAGGCTTTTATCATTGTGGATAAAGAATAAATTGTACATTCATTGATTCATGAATATGTGCCTCTAACAAATTCTTTATTTATAGAAATGTAAAATGTTCTTATTTAGATTATTATCTTATCTTATTATGCATATTGTTGGGCAATGATCAAATTGCTTGCAAGTTTATTTACAAATTTAAAATCAATCAAATTGAATGCAGTAGAAGTAATAATTAAAAAATCTATCATTAATTGATTGATTGTACAGACAGATGGACATACACATTGACAAAGTAAAATTTAAAGAGCTCTCATGTATTGATGTAGGTTTCTTGAAATGAACATAAATTAGTTCAAAATGCTTCAGGGCTGCTTGACACTAACCACATGTTCAGATTCTGAGTCCAATGCACTGGTAGCCTCATCCAATAATAGTACAACTGGTTTTCTGATCAAAGCTCGGGCAATGGCTATCCTTTGTTTCTGTCCACCTTAGAAAAAATAAAATCTTTACTAAGATATGGAGCTAACAATAAAGAAACAGCTTAAGAAATTGTTCACTGACAAATTATCTTGCAAATTCTTTAAGTCAGTTTTGTCTAACATATTCCTTCAGAGAAAAACTGAGAATTTATTATTTACGAACCTAATAACTAAATGAAGGGAAGCTTAGAATCCTACTTTGTGTAATGAGTTTCTGTGTCAAAAACAATAGATTTCATTTTAATAATGCATTCCACTTTTATGCACTGAAATTGCAGTGAAAATATTTTCTAAATCAGTTTAATTTTATATCAAAATATTGGACTATCCCGGAAAAACAAATTTTACTGCAGTTGCTCTAATTATGTATCCCAGATGACAAGTAATATCATGACAAATAGGGCTTCGAAGTTCTGTAAGAGCACCAGAGTTCAGAGTTGTTCTGACATTTTTTACCTGGCTCGTTGAAGTTGTAATATGAGTGTTTCTGTATCTTGTTTGGTTTGCTTTCGTGATTATTTTATGTCTACTGATTTTAACTTGGCCTTTTTGGGCTTGAAACATTCTATTGAACCATAGATACACCATGGCTATTTTTTTTCAATAAGATTTGTTTTCATTCAGGGGCAGATCCACAGTTCCAAGAAAGGGTTGCGTAAGTTCTAAAAATGTAAAATTTTGATGAAAATTTGAAGTTGCTTGTTCAATTTCATGTAGAAAAAAAATAAAATATCTCAATAAAATGGGGGCATACGCTCCCTCCGCCCCTCTAAAATCTGCAACTGTCATTCATTGTTAGTCAAAGCTAAATACCACCATAAATAGCTTATGATAATATAAAACTTTAAGGCACCACTCAATCAAAGACTCTTTCAAGACGAAACAAAATTTTTGGCTTAAAGACATTTTTATGGTTCAGTCATAAAACATTTCCGGTGTTTTATGGGTTTTTTAATTGGTCATGTGTTAATTTCACAGGTAAAGGTGTTAATTGAAGGTGTATTGCCATAATTGACCAGCAATACTTGTATGAAGACTTAGAGATTTATCAATGAAGCCAGGTTCATTTGGCACACGCTAGTGAAATGAATTTTATTCTCCCACTTTTTTCCACTCTCCAGCTTTGTCATGACAGATCCATCACATGTATGCTAACCTGACAGTTGCTGTCCTTTCTCTCCTGCTTCTGTTTCATACTGGTCCTTTAGATCTAAAATAAACTGATGGGCATTAGCTAGACCTGCTGCATGTTGTATTGTTTCTATGGTTACATCTGATTCCATTCCATAAGAAATATTGTCCTTGATTGACCTTGCATACAATACTGGCTCCTGTCCGACTAATGAAATCTAAAAATAAAAGAAAAATAAACATATAATATTTGGATCGCATATGAGTAAATTGTAAAGTTTGCTCTGTTAAAAGTGGAATATATTTTTCATAATCAGAATCTTAAATTAGTTATATGTGTACATAGAAGAATCTACGTACAGTTGACAAATTTACTAAAATTTTTAGTTGAAGTATATTTATGCAATGAATTTTGCCATCGGATAGTCAACATTATAGGTTAGAGCAAACAACAGCAATAGATAAAATTTGCTGATGTATTCAGACATGAACGGTCATGTGATAAAAAAAAAATATCTCTTTTTCACTGCTGTCTTTACATAAAAAATTAAATTTCCCAGCACAATAAAATAACTTAAACATGATTTAAAAATCCTAACAGTATCTGACCCATGTAAATAATTTGACAGTTTAAAAAAAATACTTTTAAAAACAATTAACGGTATGCAGAAGGATAAAGAGGCAATTAATAAAAAATACAGGTCTAAGTACATACATGTAGTTAGCTTATTAAATTAAGAGTACTCAAAATACTATTGCAAGGGGCCTTAATTCCTACACTTCAAGTAAGGTGCTCACTTTCTGTGACTTTAGGATGAAGAACTTGAGAACACCAATAAAAGTGCTGTTCCTAGGCGTTGTTTTTTTTCAAAGGTTATAATGTTATTTAATGTAATGCATATTTACTCCTGAAATTCCATTCTTTTCAACTGTTATTTAATAAGCAACAAACCTTTGAATGCAAAGTCTTATGATTAATATTTCTAACAGGTACAGAATCAATAAGAACTTCTCCTGTTGCTGGCTCATAGAAATGTTCCAGGAGGTTTATACAGGAAGATTTGCCTCCTCCACTAGGTCCTACCAAAGCTAATACTTCTCCAGGCTTGACAGTAAACGATATGTTCTGTTCAATACAAAAATAAAATATACATGAAATTTGTGCTTAAATTTGTTCCACTTGCTATTCAATTGCTTTTGTTTGTGTTTTATGCTGTCTGTATCTTCCTGCTGTTCTTGATTATGTTTACTGGTTTCATTTGTGTATGCCCTTAATAACTGTTTTGACGTTTGTGTGCCTTAATTGGTACTTCTCTTGATCTGCTCAAAAATTTATTCAGCTATCAAACAAGAAGATGTCCAAAAAATGATACCTGCTTGGCTAAATGTCAAGTTTCACAATCACTAAACCATGATCTGTTATATCCGAGGGGGTATAATTCCATGATGGCTTTTGTTGGATCATACCATGATTAATATGTGTATAAAGTTTCATGATGATATCATTTTCCTAATGTGAAAAGTAACAAAATGTAATTAGAAGGTAATTATAAATACCTTAAAACTTGGGTTTTTAGAAAGTGGAAAATTTCGTGTTTTCTTGACAATAAAGGGTGATTTTATTTTTGCAGTTTCATACCCAAAATGTTACTCTTAAAATATAAATTAAAATTTTGTGTGTTCTAATTTCCACAACCTGTTGTTTGTTGTGAATAAAGCAAAAATTTAATTTCCATGAAAAAAAAACCACAGTAGAGGGGACTATTTTTACAAACTGACTTACAAAATATGCCCCTCTACCTCAGTTGGTTGGGCATAAAAAGCTATGAAAAGTACCTATTTTGGGCTAGGCCTCTAAATTATGTTTAACAAGTTCTGTGTTGTGCTCTGTGTTACTACTGGACCCTAAGATTGCAACAGAAGAGGGAGGTTTGGCACAATTAAATCTGATTTTACCCACCATTGTTTTGATATGCCTATACCAAGTGAGGACCATTGCAGTTTTTAATTTTTTTGGTATGTCTGCCTAGCTTTGTCTTTTTTCTGGGACAGTAGAGATAGATCCTCCAAGTTTGGTAGTTTTGTTACTACAAAATGTATCTTTATTAGTCACATCCATTAGACATTTCCATTAGAAGATACAATGCAATACTCGCACATTACCTTGAGAACACTTGTATCAGGTCTTGATGGATAGGCAAATGTGACATTGTTGAACTCTACCAAACCACTAGATTGTCCAATCACAGAGTCTGTGTAACCATTGGTAACGTTATGGATTAATGGTTCCCTGTTTATATATTCAAACACTTTCTCTGAAGCTCCTGCTGCCTGCATTAAACCAGTAAACACATCACCTATTTCCTAAAAATAGAAGTGCAGGAATAAAGGTACATGTGCATATGTAGAATAAAAGAAGTGCAGGAATCAAGATACATGTGCATATATAGAATAAAAGAAGTGCAGGAATCAAGATACATGTGCATATATAGAATAAAAGAAGTGCAGGAATCAAGATACATGTACATATGTAGAATAAAAGAAGTGCAGGAATCAAGATACATGTACATATGTAGAATAAAAGAAGTGCAGGAATCAAGATACATGTACATATGTAGAATAAAAGAAGTGCAGGAATCAAGATACATGTACATATGTAGAATAAAAGAAGTGCAGGAATCAAGATACATGTACATATGTAGAATAAAAGAAGTGCAGGAATCAAGGTACATGTACATATGTAGAAAAAAATGCATAAAAATTATCATTAATATTACATTATGCAACAATGTCACTCCATTCATGCCATTAAGCATGTGAAATACTTTTTCTTGGGCCTGAAGTAAATTTTAAGAAATCAATTAATAATACTGGACTTACAAATTTAAAACAACAAAACAGACAAATTTTTTTTTTAAAATAGAAAGACTTACATTAATACATTCTCCCATCTGCATTTCATACAATATAAAGGAGACTAGATTTCCACCAGAGAGCGTCTTTGACAAGACTAAATGTCCACCATAGTAAAGGATTACTACTGTTAGTCCTAGCTCAAACAACTGAAAAGTAAAACATGGCACTAGCCAACTTTCTAATTAACAATAGCTTATTTGATTTAAAAAATCAATTAAAATGGATTATGTAGGAAAAGAAAACTTATTTTATATTTGAACAAGAACGAATAAATGACGTAAAACTATTTATCTATATTTTTGATTCATTAGGCAAAATAAAAAAATATGTGCGTTTCTGGTTTCCCTTCCTACCCTAGGTTTTCATGTGACCCTAGACTTTTTTTTGCCTTTTTTGCTTAAGCACTGTTCAATTTGAAATTTGCTGGCCATTAACTTTAGGTAAATAAAAAGCTTCGCAGAGCGCAGCATGATACGACCGCAACACATTGAACCCTGTACTTTTTAGGCCAAATATGGATAGTCAATTGCTCTGGACACATGCACCCTATGGTGGACTGACAAAGGTTTTTGACACATGCCTTCTTTGAAGGACTTTTCAGCCACATTTTACAAGGAAACCATTAGATTTTAACTATTTTAAAAGCAAATGGAAAAAAAATATATACACTTTTAATATCATATTTATTTCATTTCAATATCCCCACTCAATTTTATATTAAGAAATAGACCTATTTTCTTGGTTAATCCATTATTATTGATGTTTTTGACCCCTCTGCCCCCTAACTTCTTGAAAAGAGTAAGAGATACTGCCAATCTATATCGATTAAAAGTTTCAATTTTGGCCCCTAATTCATAATAAGGGGAAAAGGGGGAGTCACAAAAATTAATTCTCAATTTTGTATCGGCTATTTTAAAAGAACAAACATGCAAAAAATTTTCAAAACTGGACCTCAAGTAAAAAAGTTTAGATTTTGGCCCCTTTGGCCCCTAATTTCCTAATAGGGGGGTAGAGGGGTTGCAAAAATCAATTCTCAATTTTGTAATGGCTATTTGACAAGAACAAACATGAAAAAAAAAATTCAAAATCAGATCCATGTAAAGAAGTTTCGATTTTGATCCCTTTTGGTAACAAACATAAAAGTAGCGGTTTTAGCCCCTTTTTGGCCCCTAATTTCGAAACGGAAAATGGAGGGACCCCCAAAATCAATCCCATTCATCCTTTTATGGTAAGGAACATCATTGTAAAATTTCATAGCAATCGGATGACTGGAACTAAAGTTATTTTGGAAACACTTAAAAGTTAAAAGACAACGATGACGACAATATCATACCATAATACGTCCGCAATTTTTTTGCGGTCGTAAAAAATCAAAATAAAATAAAAAACTTATACCTTACTACTGACCCTAATTTTGGAGGGCATGAACCAGAAACTTACATACTTTTTTTTGCCTTAACATTGAAACTAGGAATATTGTGAGGATATGCCCACTTCACACGGAACCCTATATTGAACAAGAATATAAGTATGTCCAAAAGTCATAATTCCCCACCCCTCCACAATTAAATGCAGCTTCTACTTACTAGTTCAATTAAAAGGCAAAAAGAAAGTCCAATTATATTTTTCTTTAATGGTACCCAAGAGCTATGAAATTTCTTTATGCACATCTACATTATATAATGTTGTGCTTCCATGCATAGTTTTTTTAGAAGACAGACACTGAGGACTCCTATAAAACCTTTAATTGTGTCTGCAAGCTAGGGTGTATAAAATTATATATCCTGATAAAAAAAGAAGGTGCCTGAAAAAATAAACTAGGTATTGAATAATATTGAAAAATAAACAAAAAGGTTCATAAATTACAAGTAGATTTACCTGAGTACACCATACAAAGCCAGCATACACATTAGCCTGTTTGATATTTTGCTTGTATGCCTTATCTAATGCTGAACGATAGCGCTCTTTTTCGCCGTCTTCATTGGCAAAACTTCTGACAGTCCTCACTGATGAGATAGCTTCCTCTGCCACATTATTGGCATCTGCCAAGGAGTCCTGGACTTTCTTGGCTAAATCCTAAAAATATATACATGTCCACAGAGTTGGGAAAAAAATAGCCCAACCATGCACCAGCCCAAGACTGGCAATTTTTTGGCAGGGCTGGTTAAAATTCATGAAAATTTGAATGCTTATTTAGTAAGAACAGGTAGATTTTCAATTCAGGGCTGGTTAATTTTTCAGCAAATTTCTTACCCGGTAGTCTATCTTGTGCTGTGAAAGTAATGGGGGAGATTTTATCTATGTATATTGCAATTGTTATTCTAATACCAGTTGATTGTTCTCAAAATCCATAGAAGTGCATGTGGTGTGATAAATTACAAAATTTTTAAAAATGTAAAATTTAATTGACATATTTACCCTGTAATATTCTCCATATACTTTAGAAATGCCTAGTACTATGGGTAAAGCAATCAGTGTAAGAAGGGACAGTCGCCATGACAACTTGAACATAAACACAATGATACCAATTGACTGTATAAGGTTCCGTGCTAAGATGTTCATATTCAAAGTTAACGTGTCTGTCATTACTGTTGTATCAGACGTAAGACGTGAAGTTATGTCCCCTGAAATAATAAAATAGAAAAGTTATGTCCCCTGAAATAATAAAATAGAGAAGTAATTTCCCTTGAATATTAACAACAAGAAAAAATTATGTCCCCTGAAAAAATAATGAGAAATAATAGGCCTTGAATAAAAAAAATATAAATGTCACATGACCCAAAATAATAAAAGTGGGTGGTAAAGGGGTTTTTTCGTGAATCGTTTTGAGCAATTTTTATTTCCCGTTCAGCCGTGCATGGAGGTTCATCGTGCATCATGTTTCTCTATTTCATTTTTCCTTCATCGTGATTATCATTTTTTTATTGGCCTTTCATCGTGATTGTCATTTTTTATTGGTCGCTCATCTGTGCACGTACCCCCCTTTACCACCCCCATAAAAGGATCAGTCATGTATTTTGAAAATTATAGAAGTGCAATAGTAGAAACCTGTAATGGTTAAAAACATTATAGTCATGATAGTTTGGATAACTTATACATTGAAGTTATGTATCTTATATACATGTAACTATACAGTTATAATTGAGTAAGGTCCCAAAGTTAATTATACTATCATTCTGAAAACATGATGCTATTTTAAAAAAATCCCAATTGTGGTCAAAATTCCCAATTTGGGTTTAAGGGACCCATTTGAAAATGTATGGAATCATCCCTGTTATAGACAAAATGTACAATATATTAATATACATGTACATGATGTTTTATTCAGCATTAAAGTTATCACACAAACTACTGTGCAATCATATTTATGCATGACATTGGCTGAAAGAATAATGGAATTGGTCGACATTAAATAAAACTTCAGGGTTACTCCTTTTCATGAGTTCACATGCAATTTGCTTGAAAATCAAGTAAAACATGAATAAAATAAATTCACCTGCAAATTTTACCTGTCTTGACAGTATCAAAGAAACCTATTTCTTGATTAATGACGGCTCCAAACAGACGATTCCTAATTCTAATCCCTAGTCTGGCCATTGCTATTAGAAAACTCCATCCCCTGCATCCAGCAGTTACTGAACTGAAATAAAATAATAACTTTGTTAGTTTTATAGTACTACACACTCTAGAAAGCACATTTTTTGCATTTGTTTCATAAAATATAAAGATATAAAGATATCATATGATAAACTACAATTCACTCAATATCTTTGTAATTTACTGATCATTATATTATTGTGTTACCGTCAGCTGTAATTTGTTTTTATTTTGTTGAAGTGTTTGAAAGTTATCACCATAACAGACGGACAGACAGACAGACAGAACTGAACTTGTGACAATCTGGCTAATTAGTTACCAAATGAGCTAAAGATTTTAACCTTTAGCAGAGTCAATAACTCTTGGCTTTATATTACTTACTAAAACACAGGTACATGTATTTAAGTACCTGTCTTTCTTAGAATCATGCGGGGTTTATGATAATGGTGATTTATGGTAAAAATAAAACACGGTTTTCTTTACATTTTCTGAATCACGATATAGAGAGTGTCATTGTTGAAAATCAAGTCTGTTTTCCACAAAGGTCTTGGTCATTGAAGAAATCAGAGTTTTGAATTGTAATAAAATGCATAGCAAGAAAAGAGTTATCTCCCTTGTTTACAGTATTTATAATGCAATCTAGGTAAATTTTATCTCCCATGACCAACATCATTAAAACAAATGACTGTTGTTTTTTGTTAAAAGGTGACCATTCTGAATTAAAAATAAAACAAACGTGTTATTTTTTACCATGAATCACCCTCAGCATGATTTTTAGAAAGACTGGTAAATGTACTTAAACTCTCCCGTTACAGAGATACATTATATTAAGTCTTTTTGGTATTGTCCATTCAGTGACCACTTGTGAGAGATTTACAAATGTAAGCAGTAATGTATTGACCAATGATTCAAGGACTCTAAACAGTCAGTCATATACCAATGCACAGGTTATATTATTTCAAGGTCTAGTTAACATTTTTATCCTTTTTTCATTACTTCATACCTGACTATAGAAATAATGGTCATAATAAGGATGGAATCCTCAAACTTCTTGTATGATTTGTCTATAACTATACTGTCCACAACTTCACCAGTAAAATACGGTATAAATATTTGGCCTGGAAATATAAAGAAAAATATGAAAAATCATTTGTAATAAATTTGTACATTGCAGACAAGTTCTCACAATGCCCCATTGGTGCCTCTTTGCATATTTCTTTCTTAAATGAAAACAAAAATAATAATACAATATCATGACAATTTAAACAAAATTCAGTAAAAAAAATTAATATAAAATTATTTAACATGTTTAAAAATACAATTTTCTTAAAAATCATGAAAATAGTGATGACAAAAACTGCAATGAATTTCATTTTTTCCAAAGATTTTGCAGGCGCTTAAAAAATGAGGTACAAATGTACATGAATGGAAAAATAACTTGAAAAAAAACAACAGTTAACATGAAAGGAAACATATACAGCTATCCAACTTTTGTTCCTTGTTTAAGAAGGGGGTGTATCTTTAGCTATTTCAGGACTGGATTTGAATTTTATGCTTTTTATTAACTCCTTGGGCTGATTGCAGAATGGCGGGCAGCGCTTACTGGCCTCGTTGAAGGCTGCTGCCTGTTTTCCATTGTGGTTTTTCTAAATTACCGCTTGTTATGTTACACATAACTTATTCCACATCTCATTATTTTCTTAGCTATTGAAAATAAACTTCATAGTTATTTATCATCTTGAATAATACTACTAAAGTTTATTTTTTTAAACTAGCCATAAAGAAGTACCTGTAGATGATATTGTTAGAAAAATGGTTCCTATAATAATATACAGTAAATCTGGCCTGGAATATGATAGCATCATCTTAAATGTAACTTTGTTTGACTTATCCCCCTTGTCTAATAATGGATCAGTCTCCTCTAGGTCAGGACTCGATGAATTTATACTGTTACATTGTCTTATACTTGGACTCTCAACCCGTAATCTTGATAGGGATATAACATATATGACTAGTAATAAGGAGGCTAAAATGGTCCAGCCAAATATCAACCAGAACCATAAGTCCTTCAAAGCATCTGTCTCTTCTGATCGGACTAGAAGTTTCACAACTGTATAGATACACATTCCTACACATAAAACTACTGTCACAGATTTAGAGGCTTTGATTCTAACAGCAGAATCAGTAGGATTTCTCAATATAGCAAATGAAAGACCTAAGGTGAGGCAAAAGCGAAATATGGCAAACACAAAGAGATCAATCACAGTTTGTTTGAAGGAGGACTGATAAATTTCTTTGGCAAGATACTGGAACTGATATCCATGGCATACAAAAACTAAAGTTGTGGCTAAATCAATAAAACTTGACATAACAGCTATGATGATTCTTCCTACTCTTCCCATACTGGCCGATGACAGCTTCAACTCCAAGATCTGAAAATACATGTACAAAATTGTATATAGAAATGGCTATATCTGATATGGAAGATTAAGGGCGCAACCATTGGATTTTTATGGGTGCATGGGGCTACAGGGAATTTCATAAAAAGGCAGGATGCCAAAAATCAGTTGATAAAAAGGCAAGACAAAGCTTTGAATTAAAACAATAATCTAGATGGTGTTTTGGGGTGAATTTTTTTTTATTTACAATTATTTTTTTCAAAACAGGTAAATACTTGTGCAGGAAAGCAAGTTCCAGTTTTTCCAAAAATAAACAATAGAAAATGTGTCTTTAATCATTTAATGTGAACATGTACTGTTCATTGTTATTTTTTGTATCTGACAAGATTAAAACTCATCATCATGATGGCCATGATGCAGCAATAGTATATGTATTGTGAGATAATTTTAAAAAGTCATAGAACTTTACAAAAGTCATGAACATACAAAAAACTTTTCCATTTTCCTTACCACAATAAAAGGCAATGGGTATCTCCTTCAGTTGTTAAAAATTTAGTTTCTTCTATTTCATATCATGATTGCCAACATGTTACATGGTTGTGAAATATTATATTTCACAAGAAACAATCCGGGTTTGGATCTGTGTGTTATAATTTGCCTCGAAAATTGGATAATCAACAGCTCAATAAGTTGTGTGGCTTTTTTCATTAGCTTACTTGTGAGTATTGTGCTTTTACCACATGAATCATTTTCATATTAATAAGATTAAATTGAACTTCGACAGTACAGAGTCTTAATTATTTGTTTTAGGCTCTAGTAATTTACATGTAGACTTAGTTCGACTTCAAAATTAAGAAAACTTGCAACTGCATATTAAAATATTCAATTTCATTTAGTTTCTGACTACACAGATCATGCTCTCTAAGTTACTACTATGATATAAATTTTTATTAAGAGGTTCTTTTCTATTTTAATACACTATAAAGTGTTTTTATCGATTTTTGTGTGTGAAATTTGATAACCGGATGTTTACAACAAGTTTATAAAAATATACAAAATCGGAAGCAGCGTTGAACAATTTCCGAAAAATAAAAATGTTGTGTAGAATTTTTTCGGGATTTTTTTTTTTTCATATTTGGATCATTTATTAATTTATATAGCCGTAAAAAAGAAGTTCAGTTGAGCAAACATAAACTTTTTTTTCAGATCAACCGTTGAGGCAACTATTATATTCTTAACCTTGAAAAAATACTTGCAGAACGTTTTAGAAATGTCACATTATCATAAAATTAATTGCAGTTGGAGTTAATATATGTGTTGCGGTCTCATGTTCATTTACTCCATATATTTTCTTAAATTATTTATGTGTTGAATCAATAGTTTTTCGATTTTTTTTAACCATGCTGAATGTTAACAAGTATTCCAAGTTTTACTGATAGATTAACACAGTACATGTATATATTTTAATACAAAACATTTTCATGTAGCTTTTTATGCAGCAAAGCTGCCGATGTGTATATCCGTTCGATTTGGTATTTTCCAACATTATTCAGCAAAATTAACCTTCTTGATTTATCCCATTATTATTGTCCGCCTGTGCCTTATTATGGACCAGCGTGATGATTGGGTTACTCAGAGTAATAATATAATTGACTCTATGACATAATTAATGTCCACGATAAAACAACAAAACAAAAGACATGGCTCATGCCGAAATGATTGAGTGATTCATGAACAAACCCTGCAGGTTCAGGTTTCATAAAACATCTAATTTAGGATTTCGTCAACTCCAATTCTCTCTTGAGAATTCATGTAGAAATTTAAAGAAATTCTCAAATTTTAAGAAAAAATCAAAGGGTAAGATGTTTTATGAAACCCAGACCAGGTCATGCAAATTACAAATCAAACGTAAAAAGGGAATTGCAACACGCGCATTCAAAAGTACAACAAAGTTTCAGACAGTAAATTTTACAACGCATGACTCGTATTTTTTCTCTATTCAATACTCATCAGATCAGGAGGCGCTCCACCTAATGATTGAAAATGCCAAACACACGATATGAATATGAATATGAAGAGCATAAAACAATAAAATAAAAAATGGGTCAAAGACAGAAATGGCCGGATTTCGTTTAACAAGGAGTAGGTGAGCGACAGACATGAAATCACATCCCACGTTATGGGAGCCCATGTTGATGCTGCATACCAAATATCAAGAGGCTGTGAAGAAAACTGTTACGAAAATTTTCTTCTATTGGACATTATTGTCAAAAATTAACTAAGTCGGTAAACAGGAAGTAGATGAGCGACAGACCTGAAATAATATCCCACGTTATGGGAGCCCATGTTGATGCTGCATACCAAATATCAAGAGGCTGTGATTAGTAGTTGCTAAGAAAACTGTTACGAAAATTTTCTTCTATGGGACATTGTTGTCAAAAATTAACTAAGTCGGTAAACAGGAAGTAGATGAGCGACAGACCTGAAATTGCATCCCACGTTATGGGACCTCACCCTGATACTGTATACCAAATATCAAGTGGCTATGATAAATAGTTGCTGAGAAAACTGTTACGAAAATTTCCTCCCCGCCCGCCCGACATTCACCATTTTATAACCCGGACTTTTCACTTCGTGAAATCCGGCCAAAAATGACGAAGTGTGAATCAAATTATGACTAAGATGGGGTAGGAAGAACCTCAGGGTTTGGACAATATTAAATTCAAACGGATAATTCAGTCATAGCTTTGATGAGCTGTTTTCTTCGACACAAAAATTTTGACGTGGAGCGGGCTAATGATGCTTAACGTTAAACAATTATAAGTTATATTACAAAGATTGTAATGTGTTTGTCATGATCTGATGTAGGATAATGTTTTTAGTTCCGAATTCTCTACATTTCAGAATACAGATTTTGTTTTGCTGAACCATGCTACCCAAGGAGAGCGCTTCAAAGCACATAGTATCCAAACTTTCACATAATATCCCTGCATTTACTGACTTTTTCGATGAGGAAACATTCTACATCTGTTTTGCCTGTTTAACCGTTTGTTCAATCCTCGTTGCGATCTATTGGTCCCGTAAGTTGACGATAAAAGACGCAGGGCATGTCGACTGATCAGGAGCATTTGGAGAACAAGTTACGATGAGCGTGTCTGATGCTAGATGCATGGGAGATGTGCAATTCACATGTATATGATTTATACCAAACGTGTTCAACCTTTTGTGTTGTTGTTTTTTTTTTATTCCAAAAAAAGAGACGATATCCTATGAAAAAAGATTTTTTTTAAAATTTATTTATGTGTATTTTGCCATCTTATTGTCATAGCAGTGGTTGTTAAGGGAATCACCATGATGATGCTTTCCCAATAAACTAAACAGTATAATACAATAAATTTTTATATATTGATTTTTGAAAATGATTTAAGCTTTGATCTGCCAAATTATAATTTATTCTTATGTCTATAAGTACATTAAAGTGTGTGCATAGTAAACTTTGTTGCATTAAATAATTTATGTAAATGTTTCTGTTATAGCGCAACTTTAACCAAAAGCCATGCGAACTATTGCCAGCAATTGGTGTCCTACTCCACCGTCCGTTCAACTTTTCAACTAATTTTCAGAAACCAACTGACCAAATTAAAAAAAAAACTTAGAATGATCATTGTTCGTGTGGTCATTTACAAAACTACATCGTTTGAATGTTAGATTTGTCAAGAAAAATGCTTTCGTTGTAAATATCATTTGAAAGCTTTAAATAAGAAATATGTAACAAATAGAACAAAAGACATTTTAAATCAAAAGCACTGCAGAAGTTTCAATGTTGCAAGAAACATCCAATAAATAGGACTGAAGGGGCCCGGGTCATACTTGTGAGAACGACTGATGTTGAACATATTTGAAATCATTGTATGACGAGGCAGATCCTCTCTTTGTACAGTCAAGAGGTCCATTCAAAGCAAAATTTCTTGATCCGGCTTATTATGCATATTTCATGGAGTAACCACTCATAAGCGCAGCATTTAAATTAAAATATAATATCTGGAAGGTAGAAAACATCAAACGTATCGAAAGAGGAATACTCGACCCTGTGAATTACGAGTCTTGAAAGGCAGTTGCCAGGTTGTCTAATGTACCAATCAGCGATAAAACCATGCAATTTTGTTCCACATCAATATTATCTTATCTATTAAAGAGGTGGTTCAACTGAAAGATTTGGCAAAATATTTTTTTCCGGAAATTTCAAGATGGCCGACCTAAAGGACTAACCAGTATATTACTGCAGTTCTTTACAAATCAAAGTGATGCTTTAGTGACATATGTAGTTGCTGAGAAAAATGTTAAAAAAACGTTGACTAATCGATTATCCGATAGACCTCATTTCGGTACTCGCGATAAAGGACCTTATACTGAAATCATATATCAAATTTCAAGTCACTGTGATATGTAGTTGCTGAGAAAACTGTTATGAAAGTTATGTTGCGGACGGACGGACGGACAGAGGTAAACCAGTATACCCACTTTCCTTCGAAGCGGGGGTATAATAATAACATGTACACGACCTATTAAAATTGGTCTCCAATGTACATGATTAATAAAACATGATGTGATCGTATAAGGATAAGATAAAAAAAAAATAGAATTAAGTCGCACTTTCAGACTGAATTAAATATTTTCATGAATTTCATAAAATATCAATACCGAAACTGAATTATCAATTACATATCTTTTTGCCATTTTCACTATCTTGACCATGTGTGTTCCTTGTTGATTGAACTATTTCAGAGTGGCCTTATCTCATACGGGTCAAGACAAATTTTTAATCTTGTCTGGTCTGGTCCACTTTCTTAAATATATTCACAATGTGGTCATTTGTAAAGCAGGCATTTATAGTGTGTTCACTTTTTGTTGGACTTATTGCCATCTTGCTGTACTTGCTGCTGGATGCACGTGTCCCTGATCCCATCCCGGAAGTAATGACGATGAAAATGATTGATGGCTGCATGAGACTTAATGGCCTTTTGGTACGGTAGGATAAATTAGTATCTTTTGGTATGGTAGGATTACTATCTTTTGGTACGGTTGGAATAGTATCTAGACACAAGTAGATTGTAAATGTTTTGTATGCTGAATCTTCACGGTACTAAAGGTTTGTCACGGTGCTGGGTTTCACCCTTTTCCAACGGTTTGAGTGTGAGTACTTTTTCGATGCTTTTAAAATTGGCTTTTGGATTTCCATAAAATTTGATTCAGATGACGATTCTCCTTGAATTATATGCATATACAGTATAGAGCCAAATTAACTGTTCTATCTATACCCATATTTTCAACTGAGTTAATGAAAACACAATACCCTTAACATGTTTATCTTGTTTGCTGAAAATAAATAAAGATATATTTCAAAGGAGGCCTATTTTTTTAGCAAATGGGGCTTGGTACATCTTTTAAAAATTAATGAAGTAAAATGTCCGTTTTTATACAGAGAATTTTAGTCTGTCTGTAGTCTGTAAGGCACCTTTTGTGATGCAAAAACGAAAAACACAATGAATCGTTTTAGAGTTTTAAGGAAAAATTGAGTACAATAATTGTACATGTATTGTCGAATGAAAAAAACCCAATTAGATATATCGCTAGCAATGACATAGTTGTCACAATATAATTGAAAAACAAATAAGGAGCACTTTAAAAATATTTGACATGCTAATATTACAAACTACAATGTAATAGTAAACTTCTCAAATATCAACTTAGAAAAGTTTAGATACATTAAGGGTTGATCATGTACTTTACACATTCATGTATGTAAACAAACAATGATAAATGGGGACTAATCCACAGAATTACTACATGTACTATGATAAAGGAGTGAAGTACAAGTAGACATGGAGATTGGACGAGCACATTGTTGTTTTAATGGGACATATTATCAGTACGGGTGACTGCGCCAGTCAAAGGCTAATTTACTATCGGACTTTTAACTAAACATGGCTAAAATGAAGAAATTCCCCTTCGTCATGGGGTTGGTTGCTCTCTGTTTGTATTTCTATTTGGATGCCCGTGTTCCCGAACCATTTCCACAGAAGTTGAAATTAAAAATTATGGACGGTTTCATGAAAACATACGGCCATACGGTAAGTTTACACCATTGAAAGAAACAATTGGGTCACTTATTTCAAAATTTGCAATTTGATACAAATATTTAAATTGTTTATTTAAAACCAGTTCAATGAACTGTCTTTAATCCTGAATCTTTTTTTTTACAAATGCTGTGCAAGCGACGAAAAATATGTCCATATTAAACACAGAAATAACCCCTCCATAACAGAAGACTATGTAAGAACTTTACTCTATCCTATAAACATTATTATAGAGACAAATATTGGCAAAATTGATAATAGATGTTCTAAATGATGATAAAAGTAATACAACAAACAAGGCTTAAATGTTAGTTTGTTATTGCTTAACTCCCAAGCAGCACGAATTCGGCTATCATGAAAGGTGTGATAAAATAAACATGAAATGATGATGATGATGTTGAGGAAATTTGAGACACAAGGCCAATCGGATAGGAAAGTTTTGACTGTCACTGGAAAAAGAACAGGGACGGGTAGGATCGAACATGGGGATCCTACAGGTCCGATACTTTATCGAGACCTTTAGCAGTGTTCTTTTACATCATATCTGCATGTGCTAACACGGGATGGGGGAGAAATTAAAATAGAAACAATGATTAAAAAGAATCAAGCTTTGGGAGGAAAATGCTTTCAAATGTTAAATCAAAGTAAAATTCAATCTACTGTTTAAAGTCAACAAAAATTCTTTAAATGTTGAGTCTTCGACTTTAGTTTTTGGTTTGATATTATTTATTCTAAAGAACATGTACATCATGTGAGTTTATATAATCTTGACTGTAAAAAAGTCACATGGATTGAGGACAGGAAGCTCTTACTATGACCACTTAATTTGTAATTATATGTCTTTAGCCATGCAATGTTTATGTAATGTTTCATTTATATATTGTGTCACACACAAATATTTGTTTTCTGACATTTTTTTTTTGATTTATCGCTAACACTTTCACACCCAATCCCCACCTATATACATGTAGATGACACACCATTTAAACGTTTATACTGACAGATGAAAATGTTTATGATTAACTTGCATAAAATAAGTCTAGTGTCTTATTTATAATCAGTAGCAAATTTCACAAAATTACTGTTAAGTGAAAAAAACTGCCCGGATATATTGGATCCGGATTTCAAATATTAATACCAAGAAATCAACATCTTTTTCAATACATGCATCTGAGTTCAATCTCGTTACGACTTGATTTCACGTTGTTGATTTATGTTCAGTTGATTTTGTGTTTCTAGGTTTTGTGTTGTTTTTTTTCTCGTGCTGTTCCCATTCGTATTTACTGGTTTTGCCGTTGCTCTGTTAACACTCAAATGCCCCATTGGTGACTCTTAGCTTCTTGCTTCATTTTCGAAAAAATACAGTTTACATATAGGGATAAATACATACACCGTTTTCTTTCCGACATTCATTTCAAGGAAAATGAAGATGCTGTGATGTTATATTTAATTAACCGGGTTCGAGTCCCATGTGTTGTAACCTTGAGCAACATACTCATCTCTACTTGCTCCAGTCGACTCAGTTGTAAATAAAGGTAATAACAAAACTACCGAAATTGGAGGTCCAATCTCAAACGTTCGCGAGGAAAGACTAAACAAGACAAAATTGAAGACCGCAATGGTCCCGACTTGGTACAGACATCCCAAAACACCAAGAGTTTATCACAGCATTTCAAAATTCATGGTGGGTTTAACCAGGTTTTATGGTGCCAAACGTAATGGAAATGGCTCAGATAGCGCCTAAACGGCAGCTCTGGTGGTATTAGCAATTGCTCATGCATCAGGCGTTGGGAGTGATTTAGCTCATACGGTGCAATAATCATGGACAATAATTTGCGAGTTCATCGTTACGAGAACCATAAATTTATTATTCACAAATGGTCACAAATCCTTGTCCTTTTTCTTTTAATCTTAATCATATCTTATTTTAGATTTCAACATTAACTTCATTAGGACTAATAGAGCACTTTTCACCAACAGACAGAAAAATAGCAGATTGGTTTATTTTGACGATCACGACAGGTTTTCCATGGGGTTCAGGCGTTGATTCAAGACTGCAGGTAGTAAGAGCTATTTAGAGATTCTAAAATGTTTTACAATATAACTGTATGTCAAATAAGATCAAACGAAGCGTACAAATGATACATCAATCGTGTGTGTGCTATAACCAGACCTTTAGAACGCAATATTACTTGGAAGCGTGGCCTAATAAAACTTTGCTAAAACAGTATAAAATTTTAAAATGCCTTCATTCAATCTTTTATTTTTTGGTGTATAATTGCTTAAATTTGTCAATTCTTCGTAAACATTTGAGATTTTTTGTTCCCGTTTGATAATTGTGTTCTTATAAACTCTAGGCACTACTATATCTTATTTTTAAAACTATTTATAGGATCTTTACACTTTGAACAAAAGGGAGATATAGAAAAAAATATTGGAAATGTAACTATGAATTTATAAAATCTCCTGTTACATGTAATGCATGTAAACATTCTAGTGAACACACAACTATTTATAGGATCTTTACACTTTGAACAAAAGGGAAATATAAAAAAAATATTGGAAATGTAACTATGAATTTATAAAATCTCCTGTTACATGTAATGCATATAAACATTCTAGTGAACACACAACTCAGTTTATTCTAGAAATTATAAATTCATATTTGAAAAAATATATATCATACATTATGTTGCTTACAGTCTTACAGCAAAACATCATTCGTGTGTTATATCATGTTTATATCGCTTTTTAATATTGTTTTCTATGTTTTTGCATCATATATCATAATAATACCAGTCATGTTTTCATCACGTATATTCAGATGAAACTCTTCTTAATTAACCAATCATACAATGTTTTAGATAACGGACACTACGATACGTGACGTCAGAGTTAAAATCTACCAACCAGCGAGCACCTTAGGAAAGACTGGACGTCCAGTGTTGGTTTATTTCCACGGTGGGGGCTGGAGTCTCTTATCTGTTGGTGAGTTTCTATTATTTTGCATGTTAGTTGCTAATTTCTACATGTTCTAAATGGTTTTTTTAGCTCACCTGACCCGAAGGGTCATGTGAGCTATTGTCATCACTTGGCGTCCGTCGTCCGTCCGTCGTCCGTCGTCCGTAAACTTTTTAAAACGTTAACTCCT
Organism: Arcuatula senhousia; assembly: GCA_963971305.1. Lineage (NCBI taxonomy): Eukaryota > Metazoa > Mollusca > Bivalvia > Mytilida > Mytilidae > Arcuatula > Arcuatula senhousia. The sequence continues at coordinate 16,205,526 of OZ020308.1, forward strand.
CTAACACCATAAGTCCAATTGCAACCAAACTTGGTATGGTTGTTCATTAGCATTCGGTGCTTAGAACTGATGTGGGGATTTTTGATTCGTTGTAAAACATGGCCGCCATTGCTAAAAATAGAACGCAAAAAATGCAGTTTTTTGCAAATAACTCAAAAACGGCTACAGATATCAAAATTCTGGCAAGGGTAAAAGTGATCAGCACCTCAAGTTCTACCTACCCTGAAATTTTGAAGAAAATCCAACGACCCATGTAGGAGTTATTGCCCTTTTTGTGGATTTTTTGCAAATTTTGCACCTTTTTAGCTCAATATCTTGAAAACTATACTAGATATTTGAGAAATTTAAATTGGATATTGTTAAGCACATCAAGATCTACAAAACATGTAATAGGGTCTACGTTGTAGGACCTTTCCTTTTAGGAGTTATTGCCCTTAGAACATCAAAATTTAGCATTTTAACAGCATTTCCTCATTACATTGAAAACATGAACTCCTCTGACACTTTGAGTCCAAATGAAACCAAACTTAGTATAATTGTTTATTAGCATTAGGTGTATAGAACTGATGTGGGGATTTTTTATTGGTCGTAAAACATGGCCACTGTGGCTAAAAATAGAACATAGGGGTAAATGGCAGTTTTTTGCAAATAACTCTAAAACGGTGACAGATTTCAAAATTTTGATTGGAAAAAAAAGTGATCAGCACCTCAAGATCTACCAGATCTGAAATTTTGAAGAAAATCCAACAACTCATGTAGGAGTTATTGCCCTTTTTGTGGATTTTTTGCAAATTGTGCATCTGTTTAGCTCAATATCTTGAAAACTATACAAGATATTTGAGAAATTTAAATTGCATATTGTTGAGCACATCAAGATCTACAAAATATGTAATAGGGTCAACGTTGTAGGACCTTTCCTTTGAGGAGTTATTGCCCTTAGAACGTCAAAATTGAGCATTTAAAAAGCATTTCCTCATTATATTGAAAACGTTAACTCCTCTGACACTTTAAGTCCAATTGGAACCAAACTTGGTATTATTGTTTATTAGCATTAGGTGTATAGAACTTATGTGGCGATTTTTGATTGGTTGTAAAACATGGCCGCTGTGGCTAAAAATAGAACATTAGGTTAAACTGCTTTTTTTTGCAAATAACTCAAAAAGGGTGACAGATTTTTAGATTTTGATTGAGAACAAAAGTGATCAGCACCTTAAGATCCACCATATTGTCAGATGACCCCCTTATTAATCTTATGACCCTTTCAACGTCAAACAGATTTTGTCTAATAACCTTTACTTCAGGCACATATGTCAGGTGAGCGATTCAGGCTCCTGGGAGCCTCTTGTTTTTGTGTGTGTTTTTTTTATGTTGAAGACCCGTGCGGGGCCCGGATGGCGAAATGGCCCGCAGCAGATCGATCCTAGCTTGTCGTAAGAGGCGACTAATTAAGGGTCTTGGGATTCTGACGTCGGGTCAGTGCTCAGCGCACAGAGCGACCAAGTGTGTACCCTATGTGGCTGTTTAGGGTTGCCCTCGTCCGCGATGGTTGTCAGGTCTATAATACGGAAACCCTGACCGTTGACCACAGTGGACCAACGTGTGTGGAGAGTGCCACGCTTCATGCACTTAAAAGACCCCTTTGTGGACCGCCAAGTAGTGCACCACATAGGCTAAATTTTCTGCCCCTACCAATCTCTCCCATTTTCCTGTGGTTCTTCAAAATGTACCCGGTCCCCACCCCAATATTTCATTTATCATCATCATTTCATGTTTTTATGTTCATCGCCTGTAAATAACCTATATAGCGTTGCATGGGCGTTAAACACCAACTCACTCACTCACTCACTTGGTGTTGAAAGATCTACAGCGTAAAATTTGATTTTGGAGATCGGGTTGAACCCCCATCGCGGAATGATATGTTGGAAGATACTTGAAGATATTGAATATTCTTTCAGATCCGTTGATTGGGAACTTGAGAGCAATCTTTCGAAATAATACAATTCAATTCTTTTTTTTAATATAACTTAAGTTCTCAAGAATAACCGTTTCATTAAATAGATGATAGCCACAAATTTGTCAAATTTAGACGATGCATTTTCGAAATCAAAAGATGACAAAACATGTTTGAGATGTTATTTCTTAATTCAATTTTTCTGACTATCATTTTAGACTCTTATGACCCGCTCATGAGAAAGATTTCCCGGGAAAGCGAGGTGGTAGTTATTTCAGTTGAGTAAGTCACATTACTAACATAACTTCCAATAAAAGATGCAAGTTGTCTAAAGTTGTTCACAAATAGAAAATAATGAAATGTGGAATAAGTGAACGCGACACAGCTCACAGAACAAGCGGTAATAACAAAATCTTTCATACTCCAAATATAATCCTTAGCTCAAAACGCGAATTTTAATAATAAACACTTCTTTTGTTAACAATAACTAAAGCTTATTCAAAGTTTTCACAAACATATCTCTCAATTAAGCAAAAAGGCATGTTTTCGATAGTAATTCTGATAGCTCTCACATGCAACCAATCCATCTTTGTTCTAGTCCGTCCTACGGTCATTATATTATTAGATTCATGAAAGTCTAACATTCCGAAACAGGGTATCGTCTTGAGTGCTAACGGAAAGAGTTTGTTAAAATTTAAATGTAAGAACAACCGTGATGAGAAATACATTTAATGCATTTTAACAGAAAATACCGGAAAAATAACCCGCAGAATTCCTGGCGAAAAATTCCAATGCTACTGATATGTCGTCTATCAATAAACACCTCGCTAGGACACAAAAAAACAAACAAAATAAAATCATTTCATCGAAGAGCAAAACTATTTAACCATAAAAAAAACTATTGATCTATAGAAACATCTGTTATTCGTTTTTGAACTGTTCAGAACTGATCGTTGACAACATAAGACTATATTTTACTCTTCTCAACAGTTACAGAAGAAGTCCACAACATCCCTTCCCAGAACCACTCAATGATTGCTTTGATGTTGTGGAATACGTACTGAACAACAGCGAGAAACTTGGCATTGATCCAAAACGTGTTGCTATCGGTGGTGATAGTGCAGGCGGCAACATGGCAGCAGCCATATCGTTAAGACTTCAAAAGCGATTGGCTCTTCAATTACTACTGGTCCCAGTTTTACAGATTCAAAACTGGCAAACAGTCGGATTTCGGGAAAACGTTTTATACCTCAACAAAAGTATTAACTCTCCAGATTCAATGTATTTCCTTACAAACTATTTAAATATTTCACCTATGTATGCTTATGAAATTTTAGCCAATAATCATACGTCTCCAGCTTTTAAAAAATCCAAATATTTAGAAGCCGTAGACCAAAAACGGTGGCTACCTAGGAAATACGTCCGGAACAAAGAATTGTGGGATAACTTAGATCACAAGAAAGATTTCGGGAACGAAGAACTTTTCAAGAAAATGGAAGGATACTTAAAAGAACCATTCATTTCACCAATGATCGCTGAAGACGATATTTTAAGTGAATTTCCATACACTTATGTAATGACATGTGGGTTTGATTTTATCAGAGATGATGGGATTATGTTCCACGAAAAATTAAAACATTTGAATGTACAAACAGAGCTTGCCCATTATAGTGAGGGGTTCCACCATGCTTTATTGTTTCCACACGGACCTCTAAAAATGGACGTGGGCGTTAAAATTGTAGCCGATATTGTAAGGATATTAAAACAAAAACTAGCACAGTAATAAGTAATGGAAGACATCGTCCGTCCGTTTAATAAACATTTCCACTTCAATTTTTATGTGTAGAAAGTATTCAGATAAGCCAGTTTGATATTTTGTGAATACATATAATTGAATGTGTTAATAATGTAACTTTACAGAAGAAATGGAGGAAATTTATCTAAAAATTTTGTTTGATATTATTTGGTTGAAAAACGACCCAAGTCTATTGAAAAATAATATTTATTGAAAAAATAGCTTTTATTCAAAGTGCTTAAATTTGTTACAGATCTTAGAAATTTATTATTTAGGCAATGGTTCATATCATTGCATCTTTGTACTTTGTAAGAAGCAAATGTGAATCAATAGACCAATCGAATGTCATTAATCCGAAAATACAAAGACAAAACTGATAGACGCATAGTAATAACAAGAACAAACCACATAACATACAAAAACATATTGCAACAGAACGCTAATAATAAATTTGAGCTCAAGTCGTAACGAGAGTGAACGCAGGTGCTCCGGAAAAGTTAAACAGTTCCCGATTGTTATAGCACACACGTCACCTACGTTTTAGTGTGGGTTAAATACGGTAAGATATCTTTTTGTCAACACAAATCGTAAAATTTTGGCCTCAAAAAAGTTCGTTAATCACAGCCTTAACATGAATAGTAATATAAAATTTCGGCAATGTAGTGCTCTACTTAATACATAGTGTCCTACAAAATACATGGTAAGAATAAAATACACTTCCTAGGTTTAACAGGCTGCCTTTATTAAATACAATAATTTACAAATATACAAATTTACTAACTAACAATTAACTGCTGCTTTTTGAATTTTTTGGTTTTTAAATCAACATTTGAATAATAAATTCAAGAACTCATACTAAAATTTGGATGATAAATACGAAGTACAAAAACGACTGCATCAAATTGACAACAAAACTTTAGATGCATCAACAGATGTCATTATTCCCACAATTAAATCTAACATAATGAAAATTTAAAGTCAATTATAAAATCTTATTTAAAATTCAGAATAGTCACAACCTAAAAATTAAGATTCAGGTAATATGCAATTTTTTTGATAAACAAATAAAAAAAATATAAAAAAGGTCAAAAACATAAGCTTACATTGCAACTACTTTATACAGAACTCGGCAAGGGGAGAGAAGCGAGTTAGTTCCTTTGTTAACTTGGCATACAGTTTGGCTTTACAATGCTGTCTTCCGGTGTATATTGCACCTTCCCAAAGATTATCTCCAACTTCTTTGAAATGATACCAAGCATCACCAACCAACATAGCAACATCTATAGCAACGGGATTCCGGACACGGAATGTGACCTTCCTCTCCGTTTCTAGATCCCCAATAGTTGGCTCTAGAAGGGTACTGTAGTACCACCTATGACAGGCACGTGGTAGGGGGCGCTTATCTTTTGCCGGATGTTTACAGTCTATCATGTATCTAAATAAACAGTCAAATTGTGGATTGTCGTCGTCGTTCGATGATTTGTTACCAAAAATACAGAAAACGTATTTTCCCATCTGAGGACATCGGACTTGATATGTGATGGATTTGTCGTCTCTATACTTTATAAAAATATATCTCTGAAAGTCTGTGATTTCGGTCTGGAACGGTCCGTGATACTGATATGTATGAGATAATCTGACATCACTTTGTAACTGAAACTGAAAAATGACGTCATCGTAACTATAGACAACTAAAGGGTCGATATGTGTCTGAGGGAAAACTCCGATCTGACTCATCGAAGGAGTCGGGCCGAAGAATGGCACTTTGGGAAAGGGACTTTTGATTTGTTCTCGTTTTTCTCTACATTTAATACGAAATCCACAAACGCTTTGAAGAGACTCCGAGTTCCAATTGTCTTTGGCGTATATCATAAAGTAAAACCGACCTGCTTTAGGCGGAGCCACTGTGAATATCGCCTTGTGTCCTACTATTCGAAGCAATACACGTCCTTCAAGTTTGCTAGGTTCCATTGTCGAGTCTTTTGATTCCAGAGTGTAGCCAAACCCCAATAAACTTGGCATTTTGACCTGCAGCATCACAATACCACTACTAGTGTACTGAGTACAGTCATAATGGTTTACAAATTTTAAGCCATAATTGAAGAACGGAGACTTAACAATTGGGAGATTTAAAAACTCGGTCATTGTGATCGGACATTCGAGAAGCTGCCATTTTGGGTCGTCTGGGAAATGCTGATATATGTGATCCTCTGGATCTGTAATGAAATAGAATTCGTCACACTGGTAGTGTAATCCACTCTTTGTGTCGTCTGCTGAGGTGGGAAATTTAACATGGCGGGCTCCCCAGTTACAGTTAACGAAACACCACGAGTCTTCAATTGACACTGCCGTCCACGAGTTTTTGAATTTGGGATTGTCTATTCTCATACCAGGTTTGTATCCTGCTCCTTTAGAGTATCCTTGAATTACTTCGCAATGAATGCCAGCGTAACTGAAAGTCAGAAAATCAAAAAGATGGATTCAAAACTATATTTTCATTTGTTCCAGTAGGAAAAAAATCAACGAATTTAATCGCAGGTACTTTTCATTTTTCATACATGTATATTTGTTTAAAACCCAGGAGCCCTAAAACCAAGCATTTGGACGGTTCTGATACTTTGAGTTAGGATTAATTTTCTGAAACTGTAGTGCATTTTGTTTGTTTTTATGTGAATGTACGTGAATAGTGATCAACTAAGATTTTAATTTAAACATAGCAAACATTTGGACCCATACCTGCAAAGTCTTTTGAACAAATCATGGTAACTTTCGGTTCCTACTTTGATTCCTCGAAGAAGTCCGAGAGGCGATTCTGGATTTATTCCGTCTTCAAATTCCATTTTATTTAAATCTTTGACGGTTATCCATCGAAAAATCGATCTGAAAAAATAAAAGATAACAATGAGCATGTTGAGGGATTTAGAAAGATGCTGATATATCATATTTTAAGTTGTCATCTCATATAAGCGGCCTTAATCGGTAAGTGGACATTAGTCAGCTGCGAAAATACGAAATGTTAGTGTCTTATTTATGAATTCCAAATTTCTTCAGAAAGAATACAAGTGTTTTTGATGTATTCTAAAAACAAGCAAACAGTTTATCACGATACTATACGTAAATGTATGTCTGTAGAAAGGGTACCAGATGTCCATCAATTTTAGAATATAGAGCACATGTGATAGAGTATGTATGTATGGAATGGTGGATGAAACGCACTCTTATAGAAGTGAATGACTTTATATGCATTCGCAGAAGCAAAGAGGCACCAATGGGGCATTCGAGTGTCAAAAGTCCGAAAGGGCAATGACAAAACCGGTAAACACGATCTTGAACAGAATCAAAATCAAATCAAGAATAAAATCAAACGAACAGAAATCAACACGCGAACTCTTTTACAAGACAAAATGCACAACAAGCCACAAAGGTCTTGAGCATCATTTCATCAATTTAGTAAAATACTGGGATTTAGCAGCATCAGAACAAGCATGTACAGCTTTAAAATCTAGAGACAGTAGTTACATGTAGTCAGTTATAATGATTGAAAGGTTATCATTCCAATTACATATAATGGTGAAAATAATCTGCAAGACCCTCTAGCCATAGAAAAGTTCCAAAAAATGATCTATTTGAACGAAAAATGTCAACAAAGCATTCATAACCATCAAACAGAGACAATTAAAAAGGTCAAAAACTAGACTATTCAAGCTCTAACATAAAATATCGGAAAAGGGAATTACGACAAAGGGAATCATGGAGGAGACACGTTCAAAAGTCGGAAAAGTCTAGAAAGATTAAGATAATTTCTAACGAACATATCAAAATGGAGGGGACTCGTTTCAGTCTTATGTGCCAATAGGCTAGAAAAATGAAAGTGGTTTCGAGTAAGTTGCTTCGTGTTAATTCATTTGGTTATAGAAAAGGAAACTGAAACGAATGTCAAAGTTCTTACCGGACTTTCTCCAAATCTGTCAGACATCCAGTAATAAGGTTTCTCACTAGATCAGTGAAAGAAGAATACTCTTGTTTTGCAACCTACAAGATATAAATAATATATAAAGGTAAGCACAAAATTACCGGACTAGAATGATAAATCTAAAATGTTCAACAAAAGTAATAACAAACTACCTGAGTGGAATGCCAAAGCATTCCTAAGAAATATATTTGCAAGAAAGATATTCTCGAGAAATAGAAGATCACAATGATCCTGACTTGGTACACACAGTGGGTTCTTTAATTGAAATAAAAATTACAACAAAATTCCAGACAAAAAAAATTAATGACTTGATGATAAGAACGTTGAGTGTATTTTATGATTAAAATTTGACACTATGTAGGCTTTATTAATATAGATACCAAAGTGCAATAGCTATTAAACATTTTTTTTTCAAAATGATTTATAGAAAGTGACAAAATAAAAGATAAATAAGATGATTGCAACCTGAGAGAATAAATTATTGACAGAAAAATGATCCATTAATTGATATGCAAAGTGCAATTTCTTTTGTATATGGAAACGGTTAAATTATTTATAATAGCTACAAATGCATTTTAGGTGGAAAAATCTCCTACCAGAAAGATTTGAATTAAAATCAAGGGTATCGAAAGAGAGGCACTTCAAATTCAAAATTCATGAAAATCAATCTTGGGAAGGGAGTAAGCTGATGATGTTCAAAATAAAATTGTGTTATCTTGTCAGACATTCCTTTTTCAGGAAGTGCAGGATGTATTCTGGTTTGTGGTATAGATTAAGTATTAAACTTATTTCTAATCTACATTTACAATCTTCTCGGTTAATATATCAGTATACGAAGTAAAATTAATAATTGCTGCACTTATTTTTTTCTTCTGCCATTTGAAGATGTCCATGCATTTTTCCCCATCTTTAGCATTTTGACCATTTTTGAAACAATGCAAAGAACAAACAACACATGAAACTTAATTACAATCCGGGACGCTATCTCATGTCCAATAGAATGTGAAGTCGAGGACCTTTGAAAGGAAAGCTGTTATATAACACGCTCTATCGTGCCGTTGTCAAAGGCCAATGTGGTGTAGGGTACATAAACGAGATGTGTGCTCAGGGGAATAAATGTGAATGCAAAAGTAGATAAACATGACATTTACACAACTTTGTAACAATTACCTCAATGACTTGATCATCAATGGATCCAAACTCTTCCGGGTTCTTAAAAAGTGCTGATCTTCGAAACTCGGGTGGGGCTATCGGTGGGGGCCTAGATATCACAGTCTCAGTTGTTGCTTCTTCTGTTTCTGGCGAAACCTAAAAATGTAAAATAAGTATACATCCTTAAAAAACAACATAATTAGATTAACATAAGATTTTTCTATTTATTTCTTTTTTAATAATTCTATAGTTACCATGATTCTTTTAGTGTCTACAGCTTAATAAGATCAAATGTAGTTATCCTAAAAAATATTTTCTGCACATTCGTGTACAGGCGTTTTCATGTATATTTCATTGATTTTTTGTACAATGTCAGATTTTTTATCAATGGAAATAATTACTTTGTAGTAAGAGCGTAACATCTGTGAGAAACATGAAAAACAACTGCCTCCTCAGCTACTAGTAATTTGTGATTATGAAGTGCATAATAAGATTATTACGCTTATTTCATTTCTTTCTATATTTCATTAATTTCAAACTATTAATTAAAACGATACTTCTTTAGATCTTATCTGAACAAGAGACATAACTTTAGAACGTAGGATGCTTTTATGATAAAAATGTCATGGAAACATTCTATGCTTCACCAAAACCACAACATAATAACACATGGAATTTTTGTTCACCTGAAATTAAGATGACGTTCACATGTAAAAACTCCAAAAGCTTAAAAATTACTTTGAAGGAGCAATTTTAAACGTCAAGTTCAAGTGAAAAAAGCCTGAACTAAGTTCTCATTTCTTTATTTTCCTTCTTTTTCATAGCGAGCCTAGCTCGAGAGCGGAGAGCTCGCGAGAAAATTGCTAATGCTGATTTAGATTTTTTATGGTCCGGAAAGGCTTATTATTTTTACAGGGCCGCAGTGAATGTTAAAATAATTTATAAGAAAAGAAATAATGCTTAAAAAAATAATAAATTGCGCTTTTTACAAGAAAATAATATATTCTTAAAATAATAAATACACATAAGCGGCTCGTTTCGTCTTGGTTATATGCACGTACGAAACTAACGTGTCTCGAAGCTTAATCGCCCCATACCATCTCGCCCCAAAATAAGCAAATGTAAGTATTGGAAATTAATTGATAGCGATAGCCCTGAATGTCGACATTTAGAACAAAATACGTAGTCCTTTTTAGCTATGCTCGCATTTAGGCAATGCCTACTCCATATTACATTTCTATGAATATTTATAGATTAAAGATAAAGATTTTAATGCGAACTTCACGTGAAAAGCTTAACAATTCACTTGATATTTATACTGTATGAATTTCATGTAAACTTATTACACGTAAATTTCACGTTATATTGTGGGGGTGGAAAGGGGGGACGGTGATACGGTGGCTGAAGGGGCGGGGAGCGGTGGTTGAAGGGGCGGGGAGCGGTGTTAAAATAGACGGGGGACGGTGGTGGAACAGGCGGTGGTAATCTAGCATGGTCGGTGGTGTACCCGTTTTTCCCGTTTTAGATTTTTGTACATGCTTCATACTTGAATTGGGTCTTTATTGTATGTTCTTAATCTATTATGATAGAATCTGTATTTTGCTTGCCAAAAGTAACATTAAGTGATGTTTTAATGCGCATTTTTTTTAATCCCGATTTTTTATATTATCGGAATCGCAAGCTACCAGACGGTCACATCAATACACTTTTATGCTTTAGGGATTAACACGGAAAGGGTGTTAGGCATAGAAGTGTAAGGTCATAAATTGTGATTCATAAAAATTGTAATTTTTGTGAACACTAAGTACAAAATTTTTACGTATTTTCACATGGAAGAAGTAGGTTTAATGCCATAAAACTTGGTTCAACCCAACGTTTCCTTTGAATGCCTATTCCAAGTCAGGACCATTGCGATCCTCCATTTCCCCGGTGTGCTTGCCTTGATTTGTCTTTTCCAATGGACATTTGAGATTGATCCTTCAAGTTCGGTAGTTTTTTATTACCTTTTTTCTTCAAACAAGAGGCTCCCAGGAGCCCAAATCGCTCACCTGATCTTGATGATAACCCTATATTTTGTAGAGCTAAATGAGCTGAACATTTAAGCAAGCAACAGTTTTTCTTTATCTACTATAGTTTTCATTCTGTAGGCCAAAAACACAAAAATCGTTATTTTAGGGGCCGTAACCCCTATAAGGGGGTCATCTGACAACTTCGACCCTATGGAGACTTTTGTGGAGCTTTATGCGCTGAACATTTAAGCAAGCAACAGCTTTTCTCTATCTGCTATAGTTTTCATTCTAAAGGCCACAAACATGAAAAAGGTTATTTTAGGGGCCATAACCCTTATTAAGGGTCATCTGACTACTTCCATCCTATTGAGACTTTTGTCGAGCTAAATAAACTGAACATTTAAGCAAGCAACAGCTTTTCTCTATCTGCAATAGTTTTCATACTATAGGGCAAAAACATGAAAAAACGTTATTTTTCACCTTTAAGGGGCTGTAACCCCTATAAGGGGTCATCTGACATTTTGGACCAAATGGAGACTTTAGTAGAACTTTTGATGCTGAAGCAGTAGGGTGGCATCAGATTTCATCTATCTCTTATACTTTTTGATTTACAAGCCAAAAACAGTAGTCTGAACCCCTGGTCTTTTTTTTTTACAACGGCAGTCATGTTTTTCGACGGATCAAAAATCCCCACGCAAGTTTTGTGCAGGATACCCTAAAGTACCACCAGACCAAATTTGGTTTGAATCTGTTCAGTAGTTTCAGAGGAGAAGAAGTTGGAAAAAGTTTACAGACGACGAGGACGACGACGACGACGGACGCCAAGTGATGGCAATAGCTCATATGGACCAGGTGAGCTAAAAAGTGACATCAAAGTCCGAACACACAGTCGCATAAAGAAATATACATGTATGTCTGCGATATGTGGGTTTAATTTTGACATGTTTTACGAAATTATGAATATTAAATAGTGGATACATGTTGAAATAGAACAAACAACATTTCTTTAATAAACTGTTTTTTTATGTATATTGTGGGCATTGTGTGCATTTTTGATACACACAATCACTCCATATATATCCTTCTTTTTTCTAACGGTTTAAATTAAGAAAGAAAAAGAAATCCGTTGTTATGAAATCTGATGGTTTATCTAAGCACTAAGGTTTTTCCTAGCCCAAACATAGTTTGATCTTTAGTCATAATTTCTTTTCACGTTCGGCATTTGTGGTTTTATTGTTATATTACGCTCTTTACATTGAGGCATTCGTATAGTGTTCGGAATTTTCAATTTGGATTTTTTGGTAGAGTGCCTATGCACGATGAGCCTTAAGCTTGAATAGACGAAACACGCGTCAGACGTATTGTCTGAAACTTTGCTGTAATTTTTATTTATTTTTACTATAATCAACTGTAACCATTTAACTAAAGTCATTAATTTACCGAAAATGGCTAGCGCATATTAAGGCAGTCTTGGTTGATAGACTGTCTAATATTGGTATCCTTGAAAATAGTGGCAGTAAAACAGCGTAGTTTTCGGTCAAAGGTCATGATCATCTAGAGAATACCGTTCGGGGTAGATCGAGACTTGAGGCAAGTATCTGCCACAAATAGTTATCATGTTCCAAGCGTTTTTATCATGTTTTAGGGACCTTAATATAAAGTCTTATAAGGCTACGTTGTGAAAATAACTGGCCACGGGTGAAATTATAGGGACGGGGTGCGGGGAGAAACTTCAAAGGGGGCGGGGAGCGGTGAGATAGGGGGCGGGGAGCGGGGAAATAGGGGGCGGGGAACGGGGGGAAAGGAGGCGGGGAGCGGGGATTCAATACCCCCCTTTCCACCCCCCCTATATTCGATTGCACGTTAATTTCATGTGAACAAAAAAGTCTCTGTGTACCTCTTTCTTAGCCAGCTTCTCAGCAATCATCAACAGCATCTCTTCGCTGTGTTTCTGTATCATCTTAGCGACGCGCAGGCGTTCCTCTGACGTCAGGCGTTCTAGAGACGCTCTCAGTCGTTCTTCCTTCTCTACTTTGTAATGTTCGTCTGTTTTGTCCATGTCCTTGACCTTACTGAACTTGGATTTACTTGGTGAGCTTTTCGCTAGACTGGAAACAAACCCCTTGGTTGATTTCTCTTGTTCCGCTTTGAACTCCTCCTCCAGACGGCATTTGAGTTTCTCTCTTTCTTTTGAAAACTGTTCATACAATAAATCCTCTTCGACCTTTTGTTTCTGTTCCAATTCTGTTTGGGCCTCAAATATACCAGTGCTTTCATAGTCCTTAACAGATGAAAAATACAAAATTATAAATTCATTTCAAATTATTTTGAAGTTAAACTTTATAGATGATTTTAAATGTATAGTATCTTAAAGATGCAATCATGTTCTTTTTCTTTCTTTTATGATTCTTTTAATGTCATTTGCTAAAAATCAATATACGTGTACAAACAACAAAGTAACACATCATTTAGTTAGGCCCTTTTCACTGCATGTTCAGGCCATCCACATGGTATTTCATTAAGTTCTAAAAAATCTATACCTGGTATGTTCCAAGAGATGTTCGTTTCTTGTTTCTTTGCGCCAGCTCTCTTTGGTGTGCAAACTCCATGGCGTCAGCGTCATATTGCCACCCAGTGTTGTAAATGCTGCCTCTGATCTGAAAATACAGAAATTAGAAAATGATGGTTTATATGTTTTAATTTTCATTCTTTTATCATTTCTTTTTTATAGTTTAATACCTTCAAAACAAAAGATAGCGGTGAGCAAAGCAAGATATTAAATGCACCCTTTCGTCCAATCTTCAGCAAGTAAAGCGACTGTCCCAACTACCTTCAAGTTGGAACCTAATACAAATGAAGTATAAGTCTATAGTTATGAAGAACCATGGAGGTAATATCCGGTATAAAGGAAGACAAAAACCAAACAAAGATCTGAACTCATGTGATCTAGAAATCCCATATTTTTCTTTGAGTGCATGATGTCTTCCGTAAAATTTCACTGTGGAGACAGTAACCAAGGAGCAACGTTAAACTTCCATGGAAGAACTAATATAATAATAAATCTTACCAGTACTCATGGTTGTCGTAAGCCGAATCTTTATATCTTACTGGTGGCGTACTTTCGATTGATTTAATACATGCTGACGTGCATATGCACGTGAGGAATTCGATTTAATAGGCATAACATCTTATACTTAATCATTATAATACACTTAATGTGCAATTCAAAATTATCCTGCATGCTGTTATCACTTTGAATAACAGACAACGAATGTAACATATTGTTTTCAAATATTTTGGATAAGCAAGAAAAACGTGCATGAAATATTAACATGCATCGCAATATTTTTTGTATCGATCGGCTACTTTTGTTGTTGGGTTTTTTTTTAATTTAAACATATTTTATTTGTTGAGTTATGAGTCCCCTAACCAAAAAGACAAAAACCTAATATGTACAGCGTTAAAATATCAGTCAGCTTCGTGTGATGCAAAGGTGACTGGGACATATGCTTAATAATAAATCTGTTTACGTTTTTGTAGACGAAAAATATGAAATATTAATAATAACAAATGGAAGAAAAACATAAGCAGTTGGCAATAAGATAATGTTTTGTGATGAACAGCTGTGCTGAGAAGATCACAGGAGCCATTATGTAAGACGTCGAGCTAATGTCTTCACCATACTTCTGACATGTTCTTAAAGTAGACAAAACATGCACCAGCCACATTAAATGTACAGTAAACAGATATCATTTTTAATTGCTGTAATGAACTTCTGACGCCTGACGAAGACCAAACACGTTGGCTGTATAAAATATGAACTTTATTATTAAGAATTATGCACCATAATGCATTGAAACAAAAGTTTATGCTAAGTTTTATGAAGCTAATTTTGAAAACATTTTTTAACTGTGTCTAGCTCGCGTTGATAAAATATAGAAACCGATCATTTAATGAAAAGGGGGGCTTGTTTTTTTCTCAAAAAGAAAGAAAATATTGATAGCAGAGGTTAATAACACATATATTCTGAAGACGGATCTCTGTCATAATGATAAAAATATTTTGCCTTGAGGCTTTTTAAATAAATATAGAATGTTCTGACCAGAGCTTAAAAAAAATCGAGACTCCTTCTTTCAAGTACTAGTTTTAGTGTCGGTCCCTTAGAATATGTCCCAAACTATTGATTAACGTCCACATTTTCCTGGCCGATGTATTGTAATGCAATGCACAGAGTTCCGATTCTTCAGAAACTGTTAAATTATTTATTTCTAATAATTCCGAGCAAGAATGTCGGCGTGACCAAAGTCGGTTTATAATTGAATTTTCCTGGAAAATGACCGCCATGTTGATGTGAGATTTGTTACAATTAAAAGTATCATTTGCCGTGACCAATTACCTTAATTCAATTTACATGTCTGATATGGGTTGGTTTTAGTGGTTTGTCATCATTCTCTGGGGATCATTTGTCATAGAATCTGCCATTATTATAGAATAAGCCTTATTTGTCCATGATAACCTTTATAAATTATCGTTGTTCCTTGTAGCAGATGGGATCAAAGTGATAAATCACTAGCAGAGAGGAGAGTTAACGGAGTCTAGATACTTTTAATTGAAACAGGATAATGGGATACATGGAATTGTTCCTCTAAACCATAATTTATTTTCAATTGCTTGTAATTCCAATAATATTCTAGTCTAAATAATTAATAACGATTATACTGTGAATATAATCACTGGCATAACGTACCCCGGCCTTTAACATTATAAAAGTTGGGGAATTGTTGCAAGTCTACAGAATATTTACAATGATAACAAGTCATGCAAGTTTAACTTTATTTATTATATCTTGCTTATCCTTAGATTCTCTATAACGCTTGAATACAAACTTCTACTGAAAGAATCTTCTCTCAGTACTTTGAAGTTGTTCGTGCGGTCATTTTACATGACTACTGGTGACGTTAAAACAACTCCGTCTCTTAACAACAATTTTGAGAATGCTCTTAAGATATGATGGCAGTCAATCGAATGGGACGAAAATAGAATTGGTTGTCTTATTTATGGGGAGAGCAATATGCTAAGCATGTTACTTTGTAAAGTAGTTTCATTAGAGGCCTGAAAGGTCAAACTCGCAAAATCCAAACTTGCATTAGCATTGGAAATGTTTCCACATCCACTATAAATAAATACAAAATAAGATTAAACTAAAATTGGAATACCGCTATTACATAGAAAATACCGTCAGGTTTTCAAGATATAGTTGTTAATGCAGTTTCAGAATAGAAGATTCAGCATGGCTTATTAGCATGAATTCAAAGATTTTCTCTTCTCTTGCATATTGTTGTATACATTCGACCTATTTCTTTTGAATGACATATTATCACGATTACATTTTTGTGTAATTTTTATTTCTCATTTGGTTCCAAAAACTAACGTAATAAATTTGTACTGCATGTATATTTGCCTTATTCAAATAACTTTGCAAGGTTCAATTTGAATATAAATGCAATCTTGAAAAGCAAATATTTCACAATGCTGAGACAATACAGTTCATCCAGGGTATCATTGTATAAACATGTCAGCTTCATTAAATGCAACCCATATTGTTTAATGCCTCATGAAATTCAAATCACTTTACGCCAACGTAAATTGCATCAATTAAAGCAAAATTCCAATAAGCAGAATCCGGAGATAGGTGATTCAGAATCAATTTGTTTTAACTACATAGTTTTACCTTTATAACTTTGTTTCTCGACGGTTTTGTCTATAATAGATAGTCTTGCCATTAAAGCAAATCACACGACGTGAAGACGATATTGAAGCCTAGGCACACGTTAACGTTCTGTCATTAGCCAATATAAACGATCCTATTAAGGCTGTATATCGGATGTAAGACTATTACAAATTATATGTTCTAATTTGACTTAAACAGGTGATTGGGATATATATGGCAAATCAATGATCCTTAATTTTACCTAAGCACAGATTTAGCAAACTCTCCTATGAGTCATATACGACAATTTCAAGATAAGAATTGTTCACGTTACTATGGTAATAGGTAAAAAAGTCACATCTTTGTAAGATTCTTTGAATTGTTATATTAGGAAATTGTTATTATCTTATTTCTATATAAGACATTTTCCCTGAACTGTTGGTTGATACGGCAGATTCTTGTGACACAATAAGAAGCTCCCGTTTCAAAGATTTACAGGTGTATTTATTTTTTAGCTTTACCTCAAGTTTTTTTTAGCATCATTAATGCTTTACCGTCTAGTCTTGAACAGTTGATCTTTCAACTATACTCTTCGAAAAAAGTTACGCATAGGTAGAAAATTTCCCATATGTTTAATACAAACCCACACCGTTTCAAAACATTATAACCAACCTGTCCATTGGCCGATTTTCATGAAATAAAAACCAATTAAAATAAAAATAAATTAATCTTATTTGTTTAATTTTGAGAAAAATCGTAACCTCACTGCTTTTTAAGATATTGCAAGCGGAACTCATGTGTACATTTTACGCATCAATTTCCCGTTTAAATCAATGCAAAAGGTTCCGTGAAAAACATTGGTCGTGTTCTTCTCACCATTTCTTAAAAACCATTGAAGTTAGAATTTTGGTCTAATTTATTTCGTTTCTTTTTACTGGAATTTATTTCATGAAAATCCGTTGCAGAACA
The DNA here is from genome assembly GCA_963971305.1 of Arcuatula senhousia. Classification (NCBI taxonomy): domain Eukaryota; kingdom Metazoa; phylum Mollusca; class Bivalvia; order Mytilida; family Mytilidae; genus Arcuatula; species Arcuatula senhousia. Next base: position 16,223,085 of record OZ020308.1, read on the forward strand.
AATCGGCAATATTGTTTTGAAATTGTTTGGATTTGCATTAAACGTAAGGGGAATTTTCTATCTATGCGTAACTTTTTTTTAAGAGTATATTTTTTTATTCTTTATTGTCTTTGCGTGTTTTATCGACGCAATATATGTTCTGTCGTCTTTTATAAAGCAATAATAGTTTCGTTATCTAATAAAACACTTCCACTGAGGATTGCACCAGACAAGGAAGCTGGATAGCTTTGACATTTCCCATCATCATTCAAATCAACACGTTCTTCAGTATTTAGAAATTCTGCATGTTTAAGCTCCTAATCCCAGCTCATTCAACCTCTATCTCTTTGAGTCCCCAGGAACCTTGTTAATTAACGAGTACTGTCAGATGGCATGCACTGGTGACTGTTTTGATAATGAGTATTGCCAGTTGGTATGTTTATAAAAAACTCATAAACAACATTCGAATTATAAAATATAAAACGATTACAGAACTATTACTTCTTTAAACTCTTGAACGACCTCTAAACTTTTATTGACAGAACATATAGAACACCGTTCTTATACTCTTAAACATAGTTATTTCCTACAAAAAGTCAGGATTTTTGTATCTTATATATGAAGAACCTGACCATAATGATGACTTGTACTTCCAATGACGTTAATGGGGACATTTCTTTGACTTAATTTTGGTCTATTTGATAGTTATTGATTCAGTTTTTATATGGCGGGTATGCTATGATGATCATACATGTACGAATGAAAAATTGGTTTCAATTAGTTCTTACATATAATTGAAAAAAATCAATCAGTTCCTGTTATTCCCTTAGTTTGACAAATAAAGTACCGAAATTTGGAAAGAACGAGACTTTGCTTGAGGTGTATGCTCTTTTATATTTTCATGATGGTATACTTGTACACGAGATAGCTTTCATATTTGAATCTCCCTTCCATTGACCTTCAACTTTTTGAATTGCTGTTTGTTTATGTTTGTTGTGTCGCGTACACTTATTCCACATCTCAATATCGTCTATTTTTTGCAGAGTTTGTCTCATGTGCAGTGTGGATGAAGTTGAACGTATCCCCGTGCTTGAGGTGTATGCTCTTTTATATTTTCATGATGGTATACTTGTACACGAGATAGCTTTCATATTTGAATCTCCCTTCCATTGACCTTCAACTTTTTGAATTGCTGTTTGTTTATGTTTGTTGTATCGCGTACACTTATTCCACATCTCAATATCGTCTATTTACATGCAAGTTACTAGTATTCAGGAAGTTGTTGCTTCGTCATGTCTTTTTTGTGTTTTCATGTTTGTTTTTTATTCTCAATTAGTTTCTGTTATCAATTTATTTGACGATTCAGTAAACTTCTTAAACTTCTTACTCTAACATATTCTTGACTTTAAGCAGGACTTTATGCCTGTCGGCTTCGGCAATAAAGCCTTCAGTGACAGATTCTTTAATTGATTTGTATTCTGTGTAATCCGACTGAATCATTCTCTCTCATCACGGATTTATTCCCTGTGTGATTGTATCGGAAGCCATATATAACCGATTTGGTGGAAAAACTTGTTGATTTGCTAGATTTTTGTAGCAATGACAAATCATTTACATTGTAATTGAAACATTATGGTAAAATGGAATGGATATTAAAAACATAAGTCAAAACTATTGACTTTTGAAATGAAAGTTGTGTCTTGTAGAAAATTCTATAGGTTTTATGTACTTTTTGTTTTATTTGCTTTATCAAGTTTCATGCAAAGTATATATATATATTTTTTTTACTTTTTATTTATTTTTACAGAAGAAAATACGTTTTATATATAAGAGCGGTATTTTCCCTCTCATTTCAATCCTTGATTTTTCCTCTAAAACGGCCACGCTATAATGAAAAGTTCTTGGTGTAAGCTTTTAAAAAATGTTTTTGCATGTTGCATCTATTACAAGAAAAATAAAAGCTTTAATATTCAAATGGTGATTTTAATCAATCAATTCATAACATGACCAGAACATTTTATTTTATCTAAAAATGGTTTAAAAAGTCGATCACAATTTTTGAGTATAATGTTTTGTGCATCATTTTAATAACAGACATGTGAGCCAAACAAAAATCCAAAAAGTCCCTTTTTCTTAGGATGCTGCTCCTTTTATTTACCCAGCTCTTTTAAACAATAATAATTGATTTTTTATCCTAATGAAGTCTTATCTCACGATGCCATCAGATTTGCTCCTTGATGGTAATTGTTCCCGAGGCCATACATTACGGCTCCTGACAACATTTTATACGAAGGCCATACATTACGGGCTGATGACAAGGCTTCCTTCCAACCTGTTGATTTTAGTTTATCTTCGATGACAGAGAAGATGATATCATAATTCAGAATTATGAACATCGCTACTTGTCATGCTTGTCAGTGGACAATGGATGCTGGAGTATTAGTCATGCTTTATAAGATGGCCTCGTGTCACGATGCTTTTTGAAATCGTAAAGAGACATTGTTGCTGATAAAAATTCTAAGTAAAATCAATAAGGTATTTGAATTTATAACGGCATTATGTCCATGTTTTATATTTCACCTTACATGAAATCAGATCTTAAGTTATTTAAGAACTTTACTTTGATTTTATATTTCAACCAGATAATGTGTTGAAAACAGTCGCAACCGAAACAAATACCCAACAGAACTTTTCAAAAACAATGGAACTATGCTAATTTTTAAATTTGATACTTCCATGTAAAAACTAGAAATCTCAAAAATTGTTCCCAGATCATATCACGAATCATGTAACGCGGTATAATCTCTTTCACTTCTCTTCTCCTTCTCTTTGTATAAAACAACAAGGGGAACCCAACATATTCGAAAAAGAATATCGTCATGTCACATTTCTTTGGGAAGATTTGTCATTATTTGTTCGATAATTAAAAACTTTAGTGACATGCTTCAGAGTTTGACGAGACCCTCGAGAGCTATTACTCTCTTTATGAGCTGCTTCTACTGCATGGTTTATTATTAATTCTATCTCAACCATAATTAAAAATGCGTTTACATTTTCTCATTGAGCCGTCAGTTTACTTTTTATTCATGATCATTTCACCGTTGTCAATTCAAAATATTTTGTATGAACTCCTTTTTTTATCAATTTTATCCTCGAGTAAAGGTTTTGTCTTAAAGTACGTGTAACTGTGCTTTTCCGATAAAAACTATATTACATGACGAAGCTATATTGCATTGACTTTGAGTAAATCTTTAGGTCTTTTTTCGGTATTTTTTCGCGGATTTTTCTCTTTTTTCTCTTTTTCAGTTTGTCTTTATAAAATCATTTTTAGTATCATCACATCAGTGATCGCTGAACATTCATTCAGCTATTTTGAAAGTAATGGGAAGCATTTAAAAAGCAGTTCCATTTCGATGTAATATCGCCACGATTTCGTAAAAATTAGAGAAAAATACCAAAACAAAGAACTTAAGCATAACGAGAATAATCAGTCAGCAAAGTTTAATTATGTTTGTCTTGACATACAATTTAGTTCATTGCAGGTTTCTCTTTGACCAGTAAAATTAAAGAGCTCTAATTCTGCGATTGCTTGACTGGATAGATTAAAGACGAAAAGATTAATGCATTTCTCAAGAAACGTTTAGATAACATTTAAAGATTTTCTTTTGGAAACATCGGTGCCATGACAATTGAATGAATTTCAAGGAAACCCGTACCATTCTGTAACGTTAGAGTTAAACATTGTCACGACAATTAAGGCGATGCTAAACATTTTGTGGTCCGTGATTAAACCCCTGAGCTTAATCAGAAACCTTAAAACCAATACTCAAGGCAATGAAGTACAAAACGATCAATTTTTAATTATTGTTTTTTTTTTCTTTTATCTTAACCATGCTCATCTGTGAGTCATAGAACCATGCATGACAATTTACCTGAGTTAGTAAGGTTATCATATCTGGGTGACTAAGGTTGTGTCAAGTTCTGACGTCATTGGGTAGAAAAAATGTTACGTGCTCGTGCAGTCTTGTCGTTTTTTGTGTTATAGCACTCATATATGTAAACATCATATGCATCATGTGGGGACAAAAAAGTTCTAAGATTAAATGTGACCAAAAAGGCAAATAAAGATATGTTTTATATGCCTGTACCAAATCAGTAATATTGCGATCTTCGGGTCTTTTGACCCGGTATGTTTTAGCTCCATGACTTTTTTATGGGACATATTATACACCCGGTTCGATATATAAATTCATTTTGAAATGAGTATACACTGATTACATTTTATATAGTTCTTGTTATCAATTGATTTGAGTTGTTTGCCAATTTTGTCGTTTCTATCTTTAGTTTTTTTTTGTCATTGACTTTGATTAATTATTCTAAATGATATCTTATTCGTTTATTTATCATTTTGTCAAATATTTGCACATATCCTATCGGTATCTTTTATAGACCATCCTCGTTCGGGAAGAAAAAAAAAAACATTATATCAAAGCAAATAGGCTCATTTATGAATATAGAAACGAAAACAGTTGAGCTTGGTGAATTCTCGTGGGTCCTATACGAAGCATATTGATAAACTATTTAATAATTAATTCATGATGATCTATAATTTAATAGAGTAAACTTTGGTTTCAAGGTAAAGGACACGTAGGAATTATTAACAGACTTTGGTGTTACATTTATCTTGCTCTTCAAAGTGAAAGTAATTTGCGTTTCGTATGTTTACAGACTCTTAAAAAAGAAGAGGCGAGATGACATTACTGAAAATGTGCAATTTGATATTTCAATAGTCTCAGATAGCAGCAATATGTCAGAATCATTATTTAACTTTATTAATGAGATGTCAAATTAATTGTTACGTTAAAGAAAAAAATAAAAGCAAGAACTAAATAATGAAAATGCTTCATAATTGTACCCCAAACAGCAGATGGCTCATATTACTATTCAAAATAACTGGATTATTTCAATTATATTACTCTTAATCATCGTGCACTTTTCTGATATTTTGCATTGACATAACCATTCAAAACACAAAACGGTCTGGAATCTCTACTTGAACATCTTTACAATGAGTTTAACCGAAGCAAGCAGACTTAAAATTGATATTCTCTATTGTTTTCGGTTGGATTTTTGATGAAGAGCCCAGTAGAATTAGCATACAGCTACGTAGCCCGTTATGATAAATTATACCCAAAAGAGCTATAGAGCGTCTTTAATGCATGAATTTATCAAAATCTGGTTACGTAATTTGGCAAAACAAAGAGTTAAAGAGAATGACACATGAAAAACCATGAGAAACATAACAGAACATCTGCTAATAAAGTCTCAGGGTTAAGTCATTTTATAGAGTCTACTTATTATTCAATATGAAATAATATTTACAATATTACTGACGCTAATTTATGTACACAACACAATTTCAACATCAGAGAAAATGTTCTGTAACGAAAAGTCAAAATATCCATCAATTGATCCAAGTTAGTTAATATGTACATTTCATACAATTTTGTACAATACCATATTAGCTGCTGGATATTTGCAAATGACCATCTTTATCATGGCTTCAATGAAGGCCAATCATTCAGACAAAGCAACTTTCAAACTTAGACAAGCAGTAATGAAGAAATGCAGAGCATAAAAAGTAAAAATCAAAAAAACTTTTAAATTAAACTATGGAAATCACCTGGTGATAAAAATAGCTGAATGAACACACTATAAACATTTAAAGCCTCACCTGTTCATTGTTGTTGGTCCCACGTTTTGGTACATTCAATGCTGATTTAATCCCTATTGCTTCCTTATCAATGGACCCCACCAGCTTCGTGACATGGGCCTGGCAATAGACGTCTGGTTTGTTCTCTTGGTCCCAGTGAAAAGTCCTCAAAGTCAGCTGAATTCCACAAACACGGCACCGAAAACAACGTCTGTGAAATACAACCCCTATGTCTACCCTTTCCACGGGGTAGACCCTTTTCTCACATCGGTAACAAGGGTCCTTTGTTTGTGAGTGGGGCTCAAAGTTTTCACAATCCGAATCTCCATCACTCGAACCTAAATCATCCATTGTTATTTTGTAGATTATATAGTGTTTAGCTTGAATTCACAAATAATACTGATATTTCGTCTCGTTTGGATAGAATAATGTTTTACTTTATTGACTAGCACATGTTTTAATGTTCTATCTTATATCTTTTTCCATTTTCAGAGATTCCAATACATATTTCCAATTTTTCAAAGCAATCAAAATTTAGATTTATGTTCCATCACTCTTTAACGCAATTTTCTGTAGCATTAAGAAAGGTTATTATGTTTTTCTAATTATAAACAAATTTATTTTCCATTACTATCTCCAAGAAATGTTTCTTGATAATTTACTATTTCATTAACAACACAAGAGTAAACCGAAAGTTCAAATAGTAAAGTGACAGACAGCTGACATAGGATCTGTCTCGTGATTGGTCAGTTTGAAAATCGATGTCAACTAATCAGCGATGATCTCATTCCCGTAGAACATCTTTTTTTAAAGCGGAATGATATTGGTCCATTGTCCACTTACAACATTTAAACCAAAAACGTCAAATTTGAAATAAATTTTATCGAAGGTGAACGTTTCATTGAAAGGTCGTAAAGATCAGCAATTAATTGAAATAATGATCACCTGTGTGTTGACTCAGACAGGTATTTGATCAGGTAAATTAAAGAATTTATCCATGTCAATAAACCGGATCACTGATCCATCTTATAAGTCAATTTTGTTGCATAATTTATAAATGACACCTCAATCGATTTAAAAGGAAGACATGAAACGTTCTACAAAATAAATATAACCACTGAAAATTGAAATTATATGTATTCGGCTACATATATCAATTAAAATAGTATAAATGAAGATATAAATTATAATAGTATAATTGTTTTATATGCATTATACCTCATTTCAGCAGTGACAAAACAGACGATTGAGTAAATTCATCAAAAATATCATTGTAAAATTGAGTTAAAATTATTGCTCATTCAATTCTCTTTTCAACTGCTCGAAATTTGTGTGTAATTATAGTAGCATAATTGTTTTAAATGCATTTTACCTCATTTCAACAGTGACAAAACTAAATTGAAGTAAAATTGAGTTGGAATTATTGCTCATTATTGCTCATTCAGTGCTCTTTGTTAGCTACACCGTCCTCCTTTTAAAATCATATCTGGTTTCGTAATAAATATATTGACTATACATCTGTTGATTGTTACATAAATTATTTATCTTCGTCTATCAACAAAGAGATTTCACATGATTTTTTGCATAATTACAAGCCCGTGCCACTTATGAACAGATGTTGCTACAAATATTCGGAGATAATTAAAAGAAGCGTTTCAACCTGCGTTATACATTGAGAAGTTTGACTGAGAGTTCAATTCTTTATTTCTATTTTGTAATTTACAAAAAGAACAAAAATGGTAACTAATGGTACAGTTTGTAATTAAACTTCTCAATGTAAACCTCTCCTGATTATGGTCTTTGCATTAATTGGTCTCCGTTGGTCCTACTCTTATCCATTTTCAAACTCTACGAATATGTACAAAGGGGTCTTAAATGTGCATGGTATATATTGCTATATTGCTCTCCCCTTACTCACGTGACAGAGCAGCGAATTTTTTTATTCAAAACTTTCCGAATACAAGCTCTGTTCCTTGAGAGAACACTGTATAAATGATGTCAAGATTCTTAACACAATCCAAAACACATAATTTAAGTACTGTTTAAACACGTTTTGCCACTAAATATGCTTAGGATTGTGCTTTATGGGTAAGTGGAAATGTCATAGGAAATAGTATAAGATATTTGATAAAGTGAAACATGTTTAAAATCTAAAAAGGCTTTATATATCTGATAAGTTTAAATTTTGCTAACTTTCTTGTAATTTTTTAAGCAAAGAAGTGCCTAGTCAAAAAAACGAAATATAGTTCGTTTTTGCCTGCAAACCGATTCTCCCCGTTTGCCCGAAAATTCTAAGCTCAAACATCCGTAACGCACGGCAAATAAAACTTTCAAAAAATAAATCAAAATTTCCTGGTGACATGCACTGCATATAGTTTCCTTCCTTTTGACCAAGTTTCATTGGATTCAGTTCAATAGTTTCAGAGGATTTGAGCTGACGAGATGATAAATGAGGATTTTCAGCAAATTTCTTTACTAGTATTCAAATGGTCATTACTCCCACACAAATTTGAGGAGAATGTCCTGGTAATATGCACAACAACATATTGTGTACTTCCTACATATCAGTAGAAAATAATGAGACATGTAATAAGTGTACGCAGCACAGCTCACATAACAGTCAAGCGGTAATTTAAAAAAAAAACACACAATGGACAACTGCCATCAATCTTCAACGAGGCCTGATGCAGTAGGCGCTGATCGCCTATGGCCTATGGTCTAAATAAAAAACATAAATAATTCAAATACAGTCCTGAAATAGTCCCAGATAGACCCCCACTAAAACAAGGAACATAAAACATCAAAAGGACAAGTAAATACAAAAGCTTTGTCCAAGATTCCTGACTTAAGACAGGCATATATAAAATGTGGCGGAGTAAAACTAGTTTTTTTGGGCCCAACCTTCCCCCTAGAAGACAAAGCACAAAAATTAAACACACAATAAAAATCAAATCTATCAAAGTTCAATTCCACTAGAGAGAACCTTATACAAAAGACAACAAGAACAGACGAACGGACGATATAGGAACTCTCTATAGAACACTCGCTGTTACTGACAGCTAGCTGAGAATCATCAATTGACTGACGTACAAAAATTCAAACGTATCGATTTTAAACCCCACAAAACACTTCAAACAATTACATGTAATAATTTGATGGAGCGTCATCACACAAAACCGACATACTTGATCGCTATAATGCTTTAAAATGTCAATTAGTAAGACAACTTACCAAAAACACTAGTTCAAAGATTAAACAAAAAATATTCAACTCATATCCATTGCGTAATAGATTTTGAAACTAGGTTTCGTAGAATTTTGTTCAATTGCGCTATACTAACTTTGTGACGAAAGGACATGACAAAAACAACATGTCTTCCCACCAAAGTGGGGGAGACATAATCAAGACACAATCACTAGACATCGCTGACAATAACAAGCATTACAGAACTAGACTGCAATCAGTAACGTTAACTTGCGTCAAAAGGTAATTACACAATTACTGATCTTCAAGAATCAGCCTTAATGTCCATGAGAAAGACAAATCATGGTTCTTGAGGACATATCGAAGAATTTATGATCGCAAAGGTCCTGACTGGCGCCAAAAACTAATTTAACCCCGCCACATTTTAATGTGTCTGTCCTAAGCCAGGAATCTTTATCAAAGCTTATGTTTGTATTTAGTCGAATTTATGTAAATTGTTTTTTTTTTTTGTCAAGAAGAGGTTCTTCATTGCTCTTTAAGATGGGGCTTGAATCATATGTAGTTTATTTTCAATCCAGGGGCCAATTGAAAAACAGCAAGCAGCGATCGCTGGTCACATTGAAGGCTGCTGGCTGTTTTCCACTGTTGATGTTTTAAAATTACGTTTATATTGTAGGTTGTGTCCAGTACACTTATTCCACATCTCATTTTCTTCTATTGGTACAGTTTTTTTCAAAAGAAACTATTGTTAAATCAGATAAATGTCATGCGAGACCTCCCTCTTTCATTGCGATCTTAGGGTCCGGTAATAGCAATGCAATGCGTACACAGCAGACTATATCTCCACAGTAATAGCCTCGAGATTAAGAATGCGAGTTAATATTTTGATATTAACCTAACCAACAACCTATCTTGGAGTTAAAACATGTGAACAGTGTACAGCGAATAAGAAGAGAAGAAGCGTACAGCGAATAAGAAAAGAACAACACCCGGCCTCATGAGACAAACTCTTGAAAGTAAGGGCGACAACAATTTTTCGATCAGTTTTAAAATATGCATCTTTAGTGTGCAATTTCTGCCAAAGTGAAATCAGATCGTTTGAATATGCCCAGAGAACAGTGGTCAGCGACCATACAGCTCTAAAACGTCCGTTTCCAAGTTGGTTGGGCGACAGAACATCGTGTGATCGTGTTCAGAACAAATCAAAGACATAGACATACCCTAACTTATATAGGTAGTAGCTTCCCCAGGTCAAGATAAATTGAACTAAAAACAAATATCTTTAGAAACTCAATTATAACAGCAGTTGACTGGAACTTGATACAATCCTCTATTTTAACACTTTTGCATCTCAAATTTCCTTGGGAGGTTTCCGAACAGAAAATTCTAAACAGTCTGCTACATGTGTTGATTTACATCTCGAAATTGACAGGGGAGACTTTGTACAAAGCTCTGTGACAAACGTGATGACTATAAACTTTTTTTTTGGTCATCTTTGCCTTTTGTGCATCAACAATTCGTTCTGTATAGTTTCATATTTTTATTTCCGTGATAAAATGTCACGTCTGACATGCAGATTGCTATAAACATAGGGTAATTTTGCTCCTCGCTTGTTGTTGTCACTCATGAAATTTTAAGGAAGCGCCTTTTCTATCTCTTAGTTGAGTACAGATGTTGGTTTGTCATCGAGTGTTACCTTGCCATGCTTGGGCGCCACAAATCTTAAAAAATTCTCAAGTCTGAAAATATTCTTATTTTCTATCGTGACTCCAATCAAAACTTTATAATTTCATCATGTCACAATGAGTTGAGAATATTCTTAGATTTAAGTATTTTTCATGTTTTATGGCGCCAAAGCATGATTCGACCTACGCTAAATAGATCGTTGGTCATGTAACAGATGTGTAGTAAAACAAATAGGATCTGCTTACTCTGCCGGGAAACCTGTGTTTCAATTCGAGTTCACACTACAGACTACTAGCTTTATCGACGTTTAGTTTGCTTGCATGCTTTGAGCTGTGATAGGTGTTTCTTTTTCTTCTTGTTTTGTGCTTTCTTTTGTGTGTCTACAGCCAGAAATTTTGCAGCCTTTTTTAATGCCCATGGGTTCTCGTTTTCTTGTTTCGTTTCATACAGAGTTTTTTGGCTAATCTTGTATAAAAATAACGACTCGCCACACTTAAAAAAATGACGCCACCATCTTTAAAGTACAATTTTGTAAATAATTATATAATATGAAAGCAAACGAAATAATGACAAGAGGTTATAGACATTTATTGTTCAAAATTAACAAAGCTGCCTTTGGTTTGAATCAAGCAAAATAAATTAAAAAAGCAAATATATATTTATAACAAAACAAAACAAAACAAGGAATATTCAAGTAAATTAAAGACATATATTAAGCACTATCAGTTTTTTTCTACAACATAAGTAATAATATCAATTGTTTTTTTCCCCTTCATATAAGCATATTATGACCAAAAAATCAACTTTCTCTTCCATTAGCATTTTTTTTTTAGATTTCACTTTATTCCTAATGCAGAAAATAATATATTAACACTTACAATGTATGCACAAGACATTTTGGAAAAGAGGTTCAGATGGTTGTTATCCGGCTTTAAAAACTACAATTAAACATGTTCAATCAAAAAAAATAAATATAAGACATCAGAGGTTTTAAAAAACATATAAAAAAAAGTTAACAAGGAATTCTTTTTGATTTGAAAAATGGAAAATTGTTCGTTACATATTTTGCAGTTGTAAATTTGTAGCTGTTAAAATTCAATTATACCATTTTTTTTCTATATGAAGCTTCTCTGCTTCAGTGTTCATATTTCCGTTTCACCATCATCCACTAACTCAAAATCCAACAAATGAGCAAAAATCGAGGCATCCCTTTCTGCAGAAAACCTGGCATATACTTTGGCTGTTCCTGTATTCTTTCCAGTGTTGATATTCGCCTCCCATGTAAATCCTAGTTTCCGTTTAAGATGATACCATATCTCTCCTATCACCAGAAACACCTCCACGGCTTGAGGTACGTCCAGCCTGAACATGTATCGTTTGTTTGTCATTAGGTCACCTGACACAGGTTCGTGTAGAGTGCACCTTTGCCACCTATGGTACGTTTTCGGAAAAACGGAAACATTGGGGTTCGCCTCTTGATTAATTATTAAGTATCGATAGGCGCAATCCAGTGTCTGGCCTTCCTTGTCCGTCCCCGCCGCGTACAAGGAAAATATATAGTAACCATCTTGGGGACAGCGTATCAAATAGGTAGCATTCGTTTCCGTCCTTGACCTTAAGAAAACGTATCTATCAATGTCAGTGACTGATTCATCACTTGTATCATAAAATTGGAACGTATGTGTTATCTTGTTATCTTTGGCCAGTTTGAATATGATCTCCAAGTTCTGTCCGTTAGAAACTATCAATGAATCGTGTTGGTTTTCACATGATATTTTAAGCGTCTCCATGACTGGTGTTGGGCCATAGAAAGGAACGGGTGGGTACGCAGGAGCCGGCTCACCAACGATCCGCGTACAGTTGACCAGAAACGAACAAGCACTTTCAAGACATTCAGAGTGCCAATAGTCACCTGTATATATAGAAAAATAATAGAGTCCACGCTTCGGCAAGTTTAAGGTAAAAATAACTTCATTTCTAACATTCCGTAACAATACACGACCTTCTAGTAGCCGTGATTCTACAGATTTGTCAAACGATTCTAATAAAGATCCAAAGCCCAATATTTTAGGAGCTACAACACGAACTTCTACAGTTCCAGTGTCTGTGGTCAATGTCCCACCATAATTGGAGTAAAACTTTAAACCATAGTTAAAGAACGGAGATTTTACAACCGGCAAATTAATAAATTCCGAAAAAGGGAGTGGTATGTCTAAAAGTTGCCACGCGGCATCATCTGGGTAATGTTGGTAGATATAGTCCTCCGGATCAGTCAAAAAATAGAATTCGTCATATTTGTGAAACATTTCCGGTAGATTGTCCTTATGTCCGGTCACGTGTCGTGCAGCCCAAGTGCAGTTGACAAATCGCCAGTTTCCGTCAATGGCTACAGCTGTCCACGAGTTTCGAAACTGACCACTTTCCATTTTCATTCCAGGTTTATAACCAGCTCCTTTTGAATACCCAAGAATGATTTCACAGTGTAATCCAGCAAAACTAAAACAAGCAAGGTAAGTATTTTTTTATAAATAGAAAATAAGACTTGCTTGAAAATTTTAAAGCTTTTATTTGACTATTTTAGGATTTTTAAAGTATCTCTATTTGAGTACTAAACTTCATATATCTTCCATAAAATACTTTGTTTTACATTTTGAAATCATAATTTCAACATAGTTTCAGTGATATAGCCTCTATAAAGTCTCAATTAAACTGCATGATGCACTGACATGTATTGTCAGTGGTGTTAATGTACTTTAAGATGAGAAAAATGTGTACTGCATGAGGACAGACTTAAAGAGAAATGCAAATTGCAAGACTATTTAAAAATGCACTAGCTTAACATCCGAATTCCTGTTTGTTTTATAAAGTTCTGTCTTATTCAAAAGTCTCGTTTGGTCGGAAACCATCAGATAAACATCATGATGATTAGAGTGGCATCTGTCTCAGTATCTCTATTTCTTGTTGTTTGTTTGGTTTTTTTTTGTAAATAGTTTTCATTTCAATTTTAATCCAATTGTACCATTATATTATTGTATCTTAATAAAATATATAAATATTTTGATAGTAAACGGTTGCTTTTGAAATAAATACCAGAACCAAATGTGATCAATATGCAAATACGAATCTACTTCAATCTTACTTGCACAACTTTTTGAAGAGTTGATGGTATGTTTCCTTTCCACTCCTGACCCCCTTAAGTAATGTCATGGCCTGCATATTGGGTCGGATTATCTCATTCACGTTGTGTTTATTCAGATCCTTGGCAATAACCCATCGAAAAATTACTCTTTAAACAGAAATATTCATATGTTTAGAAATATAAGATAGTGAAAGTTGCAACATACATGTACATATTGGCAGAAATTTCATTTTAATGAATATATTCTAACAAGTAGAAACTCATAATGTCTGTCTTCATTGAAACTATGATATTGCATCAAAACATTTGTCTTTGCGTTCAAAATGAGTTTTCAATAAAAACATGTGGACTTGCAGGTGTCAAATATAGAAAGATGCACACTTGTTCTATTGATTAAAGAAAAAAATTAAAAGTTTCTAAATAACTTCATAAATGCTTCTTCGTGAAAGAGAAATATCTTTCAGCTTACCTTGCCTTCTCTAGCTCAGACTCACAGTCTCTTGTTAAGTCTTTAATTAAATCAGTAAAAGAAACATAATCCTGGCTAGCACACTGGAAAGAAAACCAAATTGGAGCTGGTATGAAATTAGCAAAGGTACATCATGACACCTTCTAAATGTAAATGAGTAAAGAGAAAACAAAATTCAGAAAATAAAAAAAAACTAAAAAAAACAAGTGAATAAGGAAACTGCAAAGATTTTCAAAAAAATGGAACTGCTGATACATATAATATAAACTTAAGTATGAAAGACTTTTCGTATGATATCATTGTTTGTTAGAAATGACCAGCCGATTACAAAAAAAACCATTAAGTTTGTACCCTTTATCTTGCTTTGTGTTTGACTTACAACTTTAATTTCTTCATTTTGACCATATTAGATAACATCGAAACCCTAATAGTTAAATACACCTACTTCAATTGCTCGTTTGTCTAGATGTGCAAACACTTCTGGAGACTTGTACAACTCGCCTTTCTTAGTCTCTGGTGTAATTACAGCAGGCTTCATGGAATGATCATAGATAGCTGTTCTGTCAAACTCTTTGTCCTAGAAAAATAAACGAAATACAAATTGTTCATGCCAATAAGCCCTTTTTCCCCTGCTAAACTTAACCTCCATTGTTTCAAAAAGTTAAATCTACCCGACCCGTCCATTTATAGTTAGTTATATAGAAATATTTAATTTTATACTTTCTAAAGCTGCTGCAAGTTTTAAGTCATATTGAGAAATTAAAAGGCAACATTTTACAAAACACCTACAAGAGTATTACTGTGGAATAGTTTTAGTGGTATAATTGTAGAAAGTTAAATCTCAAACCTTTTCTGATATTAACAGCATCATTTCATAGCCATGTCTGTCCAACATTTTAGCCGTTCTAGTTTTTTCTTCCGTTGATATTTTGTCCATCATGCCTTTCAGTTTATCCTCCCTCATCCGACGGAAGTGCTCTTCAATCCGTTCCCTTTCAGCCATTAGATTAGGGGTACTTCCGGACAAAGACATCTGTTCAAAGCTGGAGAGAAGTTCTGATGCAGCTCTTTCCTTCTCGTATCCTATAGTTTCATCGAGTTTTCTCATCTCTTTCTCTCTTTCTTCCAGCAGGAAACGTTGAAGTCTTTCCTCCTCTTCTCTATGTCGCTGTTCTAAGATTGACTGAGCATAAAACACTCCACTAGTCTCGAAATCCTGTAAGAGAACATGCTAATGTTTATCTAAAACTATTATAAATCTGAGTATGGGAAGGAAGCTGTTTGTAGGAACTTGAATTGTGGATTTAATTCAAACTTTAAGTTTAGGGTTTTTGCTTAACTGTGAACCATGTTCCGACCTCAACATCTCTTGCAAATAAGTTTACCGCCTAGCAGAGCTTTAAATAAAAAAAGTAATTCATCGGAAAAGAAGTTCACTTTTAAACTTCAAAACTTGTGACCTTGACCTTTGACCCATGGACCCCAAGGTCAATAAGCATCTTTCTAACTTATAAGCTTTGATAAAAGAAAGTTTCGGAACCCACCAATGTTGGATGGAAAGAAGTACGAAAAGCCGAATTCTGTAGTCCTTCGCTTTCACATGTTGTCTGCTTTTTGTTCCGTTCTTGTTGGTGTTTACTGGTTTTGTCTCTGCCCTTTTGGACTTATGACATTCGGATACCCCACTGGTACCTCTGCTTCTTTCACTGGAAGGCGGGTACTGTACAACAATTAAGCCCCCTTCTTTGGTCAGTCAAAGGACTTCTACGTTACAAAATGTTTTTTAATTGCCATTGGATTATTTTTATTTTGGCGCAAAAATTGTTATTTGGCCTAACCCCTCTCTAGATGTTCCAGTAAGCACTGATTTTTAAGGAACATTTTGATAATTCTATAACAACTATTGATGTTTTGTGTATGAATGCCAGATATATAACAATATGCAATACCAGCATGTACATATATTATCAAAATAAGAAAATATGCGAACTCAGCGTTTCATGTTATTCAGTTTTGCTAAGCCTTGAATTGAGTATGAGATGTTTAGTAATTTTCGTGGTTTCCCTGAAATTAAGATATCATTTGAATTTCAATTCCGTTATTTGCACAGGATGCTTGAGCGAATCTGTATAAAGTTAACTCTGCGTTGGATTTTTATTTTTGCAGTAACCTGTTTCTAAAGTTAACACTAAAGCTCCGACTGGGAAAAGACAACCTGGCTACGATGAAACTTTTTAAAAAAAATCAAGGGCATATTCTATAGAACACTATATGCATGCTTTGTGGCTACTTACACTAAAGCTCTGTAGCGGAGGGCGTGGTCTAAGATAACTGGTTGCCGACATGGTGCTGTAGTCCATTGCTGATGGGGTATGCATGTAACTGGATATATCTTGGACATTGCTCATGGGTGTGACACTGACCAGGCTGGACTCCGGGTGGTGATTCGTTTTAGGGGTCACTGCTCTCATGACCTTTGGACTAGATTTAGGGCTGTTTCTTGGGCTAGGTACCGGCTTTGGGCTTGAACTGCGTGATAGATTTTTGGTCTCTCCAGGAATCTAAAGAATACATTATTATTTGAAATGATAACACTATTAAATCTTTGGTAGAAAATATAATGACGACTCTAAACGATATTTCATGGCATACATTGTATTTCGTTATAACATGAGAACATTCCTGAAATTAAAATCTTCTACTGAAACTTTAGATAGAATTTGTTTATGCAAAGCAGTAGCATTCTGGGGAATTCTGTGGTCCTTGTAACCGCCTTTAAAGACACAATTGTATAAACAGTTACGTATATGAATTAAAGATGGGAACAGTACCGTTTTAACACATTGTTCCCACACTATGATGGCCTTCACTAGTACATAATAACATGTTTCTAGTCTGTAATCTAACATTCACAGGTTCACACGACATCTTGTTTACCCTGGGGGCTGACATATTTACATATTTTTTTTGTTACTAAACATTTTTATTATTTAGTGCATGGATCGGTGGTAACTTAATTCATGGGAGAACTAAGTTGTGTTCTAAAAATTAAGCAAAATCTAAATTTAATGCTATAGCTATTTAGTCAAATGGGAGTAACTTTCTTTATCAAATTGTATGATAAAACAACGCACCTGTTTGTCGATTATCAACTTATTTTCTTTTCCTTGGAGAATTGGGAATCTTAAGTTTGTTTACTATATATATTAGTGACTTTTATTGTTTTCTTATACTAAAGGAGGTATATTACATTTCGTGTATAGTCTACTCTAATCTTATACCACCTATATACAAAGAAAACTAGAAATAGTACAATTTTTTGAGTCACAGATGACATAAATCGACTTTATTGATAATATATTCGAATTTAAATTCAGTCTCACGCTCTGCGTCTATAGAAATATTAATCTAATTCTCATTTCCATATAAAATTCCGCAGATAACGAGCTAGGATACCACTAACTCCGAAAATAGTCTAGGCTTTTATGTACATAAAACGCAACTCTAGATAAGAGAGAAAGTTGTATTACCTAAGATTTTGTAAACAAAAAATATAAAATGGCTGATTCTTACCTTGGTCTACCTGCACAGGTAACGGTAGAGTAAGCAGGGATTACATTACCTGATATAATCTTTAGCCACTACAATAATATCATCATTGGGGAGTTCAATGCTCGTTTATTTTAAATGTTTCACACTTTTTCTCATGCGAAATTTCAAATCATGTTTCTTTTTTAAATAAATGTGTTAGAAGTTTGTATTCAATATTTCCCACATTATTTTACATAAATAAATGTACATATTTAACATATAAACTTTCCTTTAAATTTGAATTTATATCAGAAATCAAATTTGTTAAGTATAAATTTATGGAAATAGATATATACAAATAAATTGGGGAAAAGATTCTGGCAGAAGCCTCGTCACAGAGGAATGGTGTTGCAATATTTTGCACATGTTTAAAATTAATGTTCTGAAAATTCTATTGTCTTATTCAGATATTTTAATGTATATTTTAGATAAAATGTTTGACAATTTATTTTACATACGCTTCATGGTTTTATTTTTTTTAATGTTTGATATATATATTCTGCATAGTTTACATATTTGTTCTTTTGATAATGTATTGTTAGTTTCAGTTTCTTTGTCATTTACTACTGAATAGACGCAAGGCCTTCTTTTCAAGTCTAAAGGCTTTTGTTTCATTTTAGCTTTTGTTTGAAAATAGCTAACCAAAAAGTGATAAAATCGAGTGGCTATATTTTATCTGATGTCTTGGCTGACATGAGTGCTGTCTTGGATATATAAGGTCTATGGCAAAGCATTTACACAGTTTGTACATTCCTTTTTCAATGTTTAAAGTTGTTCGGTTGCTTCTTTTGATAATTCTAAGTCTGGTTATGAATTATTTGCAATGTAGTCTTATGTTAAGGTTTAGGGACCGACCACTTAACTTGAATAGGTAGGGGGTGGGTCTTTCGTTGTTTGTCCTAAAACATATTCTGAAGCTTATTTGTGCTGAAAAAAAAATACTATGGCATCAGAGGTTGAAAAAAAAATGAAGAAGGATTTTTATTTTGTTACGGGGAACGTTTTCCGCTGGTTAATGTTCCTAAAATGTCACTTTAAATGTTTGGTGGCAACGGTACAAGACTTTCCACGACAAAACAATATATAAGCAATGTAAAATTTCAACAATAAATTTATTCACGAATTCGGATGCGTCAGGTCAAAGCGCTGACTCCAAAACTGACCAAATTCAATACAACAAAAATACATATCTATCTAATGGATTAATTCACAACTTAAGAATACAATAAAAGTACTATATAATTCAAACATTATTTTCACGGACACAATGACAACTAATGGGCATTGCGTAATAATATTCAATTCTAATCTAAATCTAACCTCAGAGAAAATAAATAATTAATCTTAAAAGGTGAAAACCAATTTTGACAAGAATTTTTATAACATGTTTTCGAACAAAAAGTGAAACAAAAATATTTAAGTCCATAAAAATACAAAATAGTTTATATATATTAAAATCACAAATTTAAGTCCATTTCCGGCATGACACATCACCAAATCATTAATTGTTTGACGTGTTGTGTCGGATTTAAAATCGACATTCTTGATTTTTTACACATCAGTCGATAGATGCTTCTTAAATAACTGTAAGTAACTTCGAGTGTTCTCAAGAGAGTATTGTTATTGTTTATCAAAAGGGGGGGATTGGCGCCCAAAAACTAGTTTAACCCCGCCACATTTTAAATGTGCCTATCCTAAGCAATGAATCTTTATCAAAGCTTATGTTTGTTTTTCGTCGAATTTATGTTAATTGGTTTTTTTGTCAAGAAAAGGGTCTTTCGTTACACTTTAAGATTGGGTTTGAATCATATGTAGTTATTGAAAAACAGCTAGCAGCGACCACTAGGCTGCTATGGGTTTTTTAAATCGTCATTTATATTGTATGTTGTGTCGCGTACACTTATTCCACATCTCATTATCTACTATGTCAGGAGCATGCTAGGAAACGAATATCATTCTATTCTCGAATGATCTGATATAGATGGTATTAGAAAGCAATTTATTCCAAAATATTTTGGATTTCTCTTTAATTTGTGGATGTGTGTGAGTGTTTGTGGTCTGTTTTTATTTCTAGTTCCTGATGTGTACGAGGTCTGTCCGTATATTGTAAATATTTCATTTTTTTTTGGGGGGGGGGGGTATCCATGTTTCTCTGTGCCAATGTAATTGGCTAAAGATACATGTTTATGCAGAATAGAATACAACAGCGCGTTTGTGAATTTTTACCTAACATAATGGAGTCTGATCCCGGGGGGTTGGGGGGGGGGGGGGTACTCCCTATATACCAATATACGGGATGTGCATTTTTATGGGTCCATTTTTCACAATTTTTTACATAGATTTGGATATCTTTTTTTTAAGCAGTGCACATAGATTTGGTACCCATTTTTGTTGATGTCTACATAGGCATGAGAGTCAAAACAGAAAAGGTGTCATAGTCTTGGGTCTTTTGTGTTTTGTGATACTTAACGAAATTAATATGTCATTTGAAGTAAGAAAGAGACTTGTAATTTATTTTATAAGACTCTAATAAATGATAAAAACCTTAATTGACTTTTATTTAGTTACATAGATATGGGTATTTTTTGCTAAACAAAATGCACACCCCCGTTATAAAACACCAGAGTACCCCCCCCCCCCTGGGAGTCTGATATGATAACATAAAAGATTGCAAGTTAAAAAATCGAAACCGTTCCGACTACAAGAAATAATTGCATCTATGTTATGTGGAGCAAGACGAACACAAAATAAAAAACACCGTGCACACACATGCTTCACAAGGTGGAGCATTATTATAAATATTTTTTTAAAAGGACACCTTGCTTATGTCAGATTTAGCTTTACTTTTTTCAATTTTAAATTATTTATGTTTTAATTAATTGATTTGTTTGATTTATTTCAATACAGTTCGCTATGGTTATGATGATGATAACCAAAATTACAAGGTTCAAGATAATTAAATTTGCTTAGCCTGACAGGCTTTTCTATTCATGGCTCCTATAGCCAAAAGGCAAAGAGCATTAGAACACGAAAAAGACAAAATCGAAGCCTATGTATGAAAGAACATTCAGTTTTGACAAATTTGAAATTTACGTGAACATATTTTTTTGCTTTTGTCCACTCTTTGAACAACATAAAAGTGCATGTTTATGCCATAACGGGCTAACATCAGGGAGCTAATAGTCCGTCAGCATCACTAGAAGTGTTTAGAATTACAAATAGCAAAGAAGAGGTTATATATAAGCACAGTTCTATAACGGCACATAACTTCTTTGAACAAAATTTTAAGAAAGCTCTGCGAGTAATCCCAAAACTATTGAAAGTTATAAATCAGTTTATATGAGACTTTTAGTGAATGTTTTATCAGTTGACTTTCATCAGTTAAAAATAAACATTTAATATTGATCTTTGATAGGTGTGCCGTTCACCTGTCACGATGTTTAATTGAGTCATTGGAAAATATACGGATATTACAAAATGATCCAAAAAAGAAGAAAAATATGGCCAAGCTATAACATAACTTCCTTGGATTCGTTCTCCACAATGACCAGAAACCAAGTATTAGCAATCAATCATGCACCATGTACACCACAACACAAACAAAATCTAGACAAACAAAACAAAATAAAAACAATCATTATAAGACATATTAGAACAGTTTGTCCTATTTTCAGATTGTCACTAAAGTTTACCTGAATTACATATCCAGAGGCTGGAAGTGTATTCTCTATGTCCAAGGGCTGTCTCTCATATCGGACCTGGTCCAACAGTTTGCCCACATGTGACTTACAGTAGACCTCTTTGTCTGCAGTCCCATTGGCATCGTTTCTGTGAAAAGTCTGCATTGTTAATGGCAAGCCACAAATCCTGCATCTGAAACATTGTTTATGGAACAGAACCCCGACGTTTACTTGGTCCGTTGGCCTAACTTTGCGGTAACACCTAAAACACGGGTCCTTTTCCGCTGGCTGCGGTTTACGTTCGAACTTAAATTCATACAGAGTTGCTCTCTCGTAGGTAAATGAATATTTGTACGACCCATCCTCCCCTCTCCCCTCTTGGACATCGATTTTCACAGGAAGGTCCGTGTCCACAGACATATTTTACGTATTTAAATTATCCATTTTGTTTACCTGAAATACCACAATATTGATACACAAACTTTATAACACAGGTAGGCAAATAATGACCTTAATAATTGATTGACTACCTGGCGGCCCCGTAACATGTATAATAATAATAAAACATCGATAAAAAGGTAAAAATTATAGATGTCATTATGTTGTCATTTATACATAATTTACACCATTTTTTTTACTCTATGTAAACTGGGCAGCCGTATGTAAATTTTAAAGGCGAAACTGCATGAACATTGTGGGTGTTTATTTTTCTGTTAAATCAATTAACAAAAATATGTTGTAGTTGGTCCTAGGGGCTACCAAATCAAAACCAACTATGAGTCTAGGATTCAAATCTTTATTACATCATAGTGGAAAAAAACCCTGTAACAATAAGTAATATAAATATAATATATAGATAAAACATACATTTCATTCTATCAAAGTCACAATATATATTCTATGTAACTAAAATATCAAAGATAGAATATATGCTATTCAATCAATCAATCAATACTGATTACTATAATATTAAATAAGCCTATATTACTCATATGTGAAATAAGTAACAGTTACAATATCAATAAAGGAAAAGGTAAATACTCAAGTGACACAGTGACACATATAAAACATTACATACCCTTTTATGGAAAGGGGTTTAACTATGAAATGGCTCCAAGGTATCACAGTCTTAACTTCTAAACATCACATAAATATGGATTCAGTATAATGGTCAGGCTGTGAGACTGACATCAACTCTCAATAGGTAAAACTGGTCCTAAATAACAAAGATTACAATAATAAATATATGAACCTAATTACATGCAAATCATATTGATCATAATTAATAATCATTTACACTTTAACTTTAAATGTATGAAAACAAGATTACAATACAAACTTGTATAAACAGCTATCAATTACAGCACATGTTTATGTTTACATTTCCAATACATATTACTAGTTCAGGTATTTAAAAGTACAAAACAATAATCACCTGTCTCAGGTAAAAATACTATCACACAACAGATTCATTCAATCATTCATACAAAAGTGATAAATAATACTTACATTGTATCTTTAAACAAATTGTCCAAATCTTCTTGTTATAAAGTTTTATCATCAGGATGTCTTATTCTTTCAATAATACAAATCTTATATTTGTTGATGAACTGTCCAACTTCTAATTTCAATAATGGAGGGAATAATAATCAAAACCAATGAGAAATAAGATATCAAAGGAAAGATAGACCAATGAAATGAAAGCTAAGAAAATAGACAAGATCAAAGGACAGATCAAAAGATCAAAGTAAAGAGATAAACAAGAGGCTCATTGTAGTATCTATCACACAATACATGAAACATGAAATGCAAAGTAACACAAGAATAAAATGACTAAAATAAATACAAACTGTGTATTCTATGTGAATACACCCTGTCACATTCTCCCCCCTGTCGCTAAAATGACGTCCCCGTCATTTATACGGCAGAGTGAGAAGTGATACAATGACCTGCAATAAAAACAAAAATCAATCACCTCCTGTAATCAGCGTCAACAATGCAGATGTAACACTAACATCACCAGCTCTCAAAACTCCTGAGCTAATAGCTGTCTGTAGATAATCAGCTCTCCGTTCCCAATCCGACTTCTGGGTAACTTGAGATCTGACATACTCCTTCAAATATGCTGGTGCTCGTCTTGCTCTACCAGACCTCCGAGGTACTACTTCTTCATGATCACTACTCTCATCTTGATCGTCCTGAGGTTCTTGTTCTTCAACGTCAGCAATGGGCTCAACAACAAGTTCCTCTTGATCAGAATTCTCATCAGGATCTGATGCTCCCGTCTGCTCAACAGGATAAAGAGCGTCCCCTTCACCATCAGGTTCCTGTGATCCAGCAACAGATGCATGATCGTCATCAACATTGTCCTGGACTGGTTCTTCATCATGGATGGACGAAGTATCTACATCTTGTGGGATGTTGAATTCCATCTCTCCCCGGGGTACATACAAATAATACTCTGATTCTTCTGACTCTGTCATACTAATGTCGGCATCAGTGGGGATATCGACAACAGGTCTTTTACTTCTTGTCCTCGGTACTGGTCTGGGTTTCTCACTAGTCTGTCTCTTTCTTGGTGTTGGAACTGGTTTATCTAATCTTTCTAGTCTTGGTGAAATGTGTCCAATCGGTAGTAGCAGATTTCGGTGTAGTGTTCGCTTCTTTCCTTCGTTGTTTTCCTTCATCACATCATATACTGGTATCTCTGGATTCGGTTGTCTCGTCACAATATATGGCATCTCCTCCCACCTATCAGCCAGTTT
Source organism: Arcuatula senhousia (assembly GCA_963971305.1). Lineage (NCBI taxonomy): Eukaryota > Metazoa > Mollusca > Bivalvia > Mytilida > Mytilidae > Arcuatula > Arcuatula senhousia. The sequence goes on from OZ020308.1 coordinate 16,247,311, forward strand.
GTGCTTTCCATCATACGCAACTATTTTCACTAGAACTCGATCTCCTGGTTGTAACACTGCTCCTCTAACTTTCAAATCATAATAAGCCTTCTGTTTATCCTTCGCTTGCTCGGCTGCTGTTGCTGCTAGTTCATACGATGTTTTCAATCTTTCTTTCAGACCTTCTATATACTTTGGTAGTGACTTCTTCTTGGTGTTGAACTCTATTCCAAAAGCTAGATCAATCGGAAGTCGTGGTTCACGGCCAAACATCAGAAAGAAAGGGGTTGCTCCTGTCGTTTCATGTTTGGTGCAGTTGTACGCATGGACTATACTTCCTACATGACTCTTCCAATCGGCTTTCTGTACTGGTTTCAGTGTTCCTAACATGAACAGTATGGTTCTGTTCATCCTCTCAACTTGTCCATTTCCCATAGGATGGTAAGGTGTTGTTCTACTCTGTTCTACTCCAGTAATTCTGCATAGTTCTTTAATGATGTTACTCTGGAAATTCGCTCCTTGATCTGAATGCAATCTCTTAGGAAATCCATAGTGCAGGATAAAGTTGTTGTATAGTGCTTCAGTGGTTGTCTTTGCTGTTTGGTTCTTTGTGGGGATGGCTAACGTGTACTTGGTAAAATAGTCAGTGATTACTAGCAAGTTCTCGTATCCTCCTTTAGACCTTTCCAGTGACATGTAATCTACACTAACTAATTCCAATGGCTGTGATGTTCTAATGGGTATGAGAGGTGCTCTTTCATTCGCTGGTGTCTTGCGGTGCAAACATCGGTTACAGTTCTTGATCCATTCCTCCACATCACGGGTCATACCATGCCAGAAGAACCTATCTCTTACTAGTGATACTGTTCGTTCTCTGCCTTGGTGTCCCATCTGATCATGAAGCATCTCAAGAATGGTTGGTAATAGTGCTGTTGGTACTACTACTTGAATCCTTTGGTTTCCATCTACGCTAACATCTCTAGTCAAAATACCATCTCTCAGTCTCAGCTTCTCAAAATTCCTCAACATCGTATAGTGGTCTGGTGTTTTCTGTATATTCTGCTTCGATGGCTTTACTCCTTTCTGTACATGAGCTATCCATTCCTTCAGTGTCTCATCTTTCTGTTGATAATCCTTAATATCAATGTTCCCGTTGATCTCAACTGAATCTGGTACATCATCTACGGTATCTGGTGATAAAGACAACGTCTCAACATATGGGTGGTCATGAACTGCATTACATGTTGCCTTGATGGAATCAGATGTAATCGCCTCATCTGTATCGTCAGTTGGTAAGTATCCTGGAAGTCTTGACATACCATCTGCGTCAGCGTTCGAAGAGCCTGGACGATACTTAATGTCGAAGTCATATCCTGCCAGGGCGGCAATCCATCTGTGGCCTGTAGCATCTAGCTTCGCTGTTGTCAAAACATAAGTGAGGGGGTTATTATCCGTCATAACTGTAAACTTGTTTCCACTCAGGTAATCTCCAAACTTCTCTGTGATGGACCACTTAAGCGCCAAAAACTCCAGTTTATGCACAGGGTAGTTCTTCTCTGATCGGCTCAAACCTCTGCTTGCATAGGCGATGACTTTCTTCTGACCGTTCTGAGTCTGATAGAGGACGGCTCCTAATCCCTGTCCACTGGCATCAGTGTGCAGTTCAAATGGCTGTCCATGGTCTGGGTACCCGAGTACTGGTGGATTGGCTAACTTCTCTCTCAGTGTGTCAAATGCTTTCTGTTCTTCATCTTCCCATTTCCATCCAGTTGTTGTTGTTGTTGTCTTCTTCCTTTTACCCTTCTTGGTTGGTGCTGGCATAAGGTTGTTGAGTGGTCTAGCAATCTTGGAAAATTTCTGTATAAACTTCCTGTAGTATCCTACAAATCCCAGGAACTGTCGCACAGCTTCAGGCGTGGTTGGTGTTGGCCAGTTTAACACTTTCTCGATCTTGGCTGGGTCTGGTTCTATTCCTTTGGCTGATACTATGTGTCCGACATACTTGACACGCTCCATAAACAGTGAACACTTTCCTGCTGACAACTTGAATCCTGCTTCTCTAAGTCGGTGGAATACTCTGTGTAGTCTTTCTAGATGTTCTTCATAAGTTCTGGAGAAAATGATGACGTCGTCCAGGTATACAAGGCAAATGTTCATGTTCAGGTCTCCTAATATATCTTCCATCATGCGTTGGTATGTAGCTGGGCTGTTGGATAAACCGAACGGCATCCTGTTGAATTCATAGAACCCTAGTGGACCAACGGTAAAGGCTGTTCTTTCTTTATGACTTTCCTCTATTTCAATCTGATGGTATCCACTTTTCATGTCTATACAGCTAAAGTACTTGTTTCCACCTAGTGAGTCTAAAAGGTCATCGATCCTCGGTAATGCATAGGAATCTTTCTTCGTACGTTGATTCAGCTGGCGAAAATCTATACACATACGCAGTTTTCCGTCTTTCTTCCTGCATAACACCACGTTTGAAGACCAAGGTGAGTGTGATTTCCTTATGACTCCTGCTGCTAGTAGTTGTTGAAGGTGGTTTTTAACTTCCTGAATCATTGATGGTGGTATCCTTCTATGACGTTGTTTAAATGGTTCCTCGTCTAATAGTGGTATCTGGTGTTTCACGGTGGTGGTTAGTCCTATATCTGTGTCGCTTGTAGAAAATATGTCTGCAAAACTGTGAAGAAAATTTCTTGCTTCTCTCTGTTGTTCCTCGTTCAGTAGTACTGTTGATATCTTTATGTCGTCAATAAAGTTGTGGCTTATGGTGGTTTCATCCTGTGGTACATCAATAACATTTACTGGTTGTAACTCGCATAGTGTGGCTTTAGGCTCTATGGCAACAGTTCTGGTGCTTATGTTGTTGACTTGTACTTGTATTCTGTCATTGTTCTGATACTTGTAGTTAATTATGGTTGGTGTGATATCCAAATCATCGGGTATTGCTGATGAAGATGTAGACTGTAGTATAGCACAAACTGGCTGAATAGGTATCTCTTTGAAGACTTGTCCTTCGAGTATTATTGAAGAGTTCGGTCTGATGATAGTTCTTTGTGTTTCAGCATTTCTTACTAAAGCTATTCTGTTGTTACATCGGGTAAGTGTCTTCTGTCTTGTGTGTAAGCATCGAAAGGCAAGGTACCAAGGAGTATGCAACTGGGCGGTTTGTAGAAATTTATCTCCAAATTTATCCTTCGTCAAATCCAAAATGACATCTAAAACATTGGTTCCTAATAAAACTGGTACACTGGTGTGATACTTGCTATGTGGAACAATCAATAGGAGTGCTGTAGATGATTCAACTGGAACACCTGGAACTTCTAGTGTAGCTTCAATATATCCTAAGTATGGTAGTGGTTTGCCATCAGCACATTCTATATCCAATATGGTCTGTAATGGTTTCATCTCTCGGTGTGATAAATGGCTATAATAGTACTTCTCGCTAACAGTTGATACGGTCGATCCTGTATCTAAGAGTGCTGTGGTTTCAATTCCATCAATCTTCATCTTAGTCTCTGTAGGTTTTCCTGTAATGGTTGATTCCTCTGTGGTAGACGTAATCTTGTTGAGTTGTTTCCTGCTAATACCATATACATCTTTTGTTGTTACTACTTGCTGGTAAATCTGTCCTCTCTTGCTGTGGTCTAGTCTTACTCTGCAACTCCTTGCAATATGTCCGGGTTGATTACATCTCCAACATCTTACTATGGGCTTATCATAATATGACTTCTCTTGTTGATAATCTTCATGCATGGACTGTTCAACCTTTTTAGTAACATCTTCAACCTTCTTCTTGATCGTCTTAAGTTCACTCTGTGTCTTTGTTTCTGGTTTAGTCTTTTCTTGTTGTTCTCGCTGAGAAAGTTCCAACTCAATCTGTCTAATAGCAATTCTAAGTTCATCAAAGGTAGTGCATGTATCATACTTGTATCTGGCTATGGTCTTCATCTTCGGTGACTTCAATCCATGAAAGAAAGTAGAACGAAGTGATGAGTCTGTATCAGTAATATGTATGGCTCCTTTGGATAATGCCTGGTTCATCAAAGCTTCTAGACGTAATCCCCAATGTGTAACATCTTCCTTCTCTTGTTGTTTAGATGTGTAAAATTCTGCCAGTATATCAGTCTGTGGATTGACATCTCCAAATATTCCATCCATCTTGGTGATGATCTCATTGATGGAGGCTGATGGTCCTAACCTCATAACCACAAGACTTGCTTCTCCTCGCAACGACATCCTTATTGACTGTGCAATAACCTCTGGTCTTATACCTTCCATCTCAAGACATCGGACTTGGTAACGCCATAAGTCATAGCTGGTGGTTCCTTTGCTGTCCCCAAAGAATGGTAAACGTGGGATGTAGCTGTAAATGGGTGGACCAACATCATTCTTGATCGATGCTAGGTAACCAGTCATCCATCTTATCATATGGTCTGGTGAATCCATCTCCGGCTTAACCCTCAAAGCCTTAAATACTCCAGCTAATTGGACTAGTTCCTCGTTGGTAAAGTCTATATCCTGTACTTCCTCCATTCTGGACTAATGTGTAAAGTACTAATAAAGTATATCTAAAATACAGAGTCTGTTCCCTGTATAATCAATAACTCAAACTAAAATAGTAAAATAATCTAAAGTAACTAGATCTCAAATGAAATAAATGTCTGAAAATGTAGATCTGAAATAGATACAAAATATATCTGCAAAAAAAATAATGTATCTACAAGAGAAATAAAATACCTACAAAAAAATAAAGAATCTAAAATAGAAACAAAATACCTGCAAGAGAAACAAAGTCAACCTACAAAAGAAACAAATGACCTACAAGAGAAACAAAAGTCTACAAGAGATCCAAAAGAAATGTATAAATATACACCTACAACTGAACCAAAAACTATATGTTAGAATAGATACCTGAAAGAAAAACAAAGCTATCTAAAATAAATAGAAAATGTCTGAAAAAGAAAAAAAAAAATCCTACAATAAATCCAAAGTATAAGTTAATATATAAGCTGAAACAAATCCAAAGTAATAATTAATAAACCTACAAAGGTAAAATAATAACTACCTGGAAAAAAAATATAAGTCAACTAAACTCCTATCACAAACTAAAACAAATATCAGCAGACAAAATAAATCACCTGATATATGAACACAAACACAATACAATATGCAATACACAAACTCATATCTCGATCTCACAAACTCAAACAGCAAACACGCAAACTACATACTAACTATACTTCCAGTGAGCAAGAATATAGAAAATAAAGTGTAAAACTATAGCTTATAGAACTCACAACCACAAACCAAACAGTATATCTGATAGACCTAGGTAACTATGAACTGCTTACTCATCCAGGTAACACCATGAAAAGAAGTTATCTCCCTCTACACCAACAAAAAGAATGGAGAAACTAAAACCAAGAACAAAGAATGTCAACTAATCTGACTATACCTTTATTCACCAGGTAACTGTACAAACTCTAGGTCAGTGGGCCTGTGGAGTGATATATGACAACCAAGTTCCACTTACCTTTATCAAATCTTCAGTAATCCTTCCGGAACTCACCATCTGGTACTAAACCTAACAGGGTAAAGGGTATAAGGGCTGGGCAATCACTCACTCTCTACACACAATAAAATATAAAGCCCTAAAAAATAACTGTGTCACTTTTACAAAATAACAATCTGTATTTCTATAAGTTATCTCCCTTGATTATCTGTTTTGTACAATATATCAACAGATAATAACAATCTAAGTACTGAATCAAAAATAAATGTGTAACTATAACACTATTTACTATTCACTTAAATAAAAAAATGAAAATGAATTTCACAAAAAGAAAAATTTCAAAAATTTATCAATTGACAAAAATCAAAAATTTAACTCAAAAGTAATAAAATATAATCTAAATAATTACTCAAGAATTACTAAAGTTTATAAGTCAGTGCTAATTTAAACTGTTAACTGTAAGTTCTCTTTGAAGTACAATATCTAGTTGTATGTAAGTTTATAAAGTCTCTTTATACACTGTAATGACTGTAATCTGTAATACTCTCAAAACAATATCTTGTTTACAAAGTACATGTATCAATTACATAAATTCATTTTTTCAAAGTCTTTGGATTATCTCCCTTTAACTGTATTTTACAATTACACAGACAAATTACAAAGTTCATATATAAAGACAATAAAATCTGTTCTGTGTTCTTTTAAAACCATATAACCATAACACCATCAGATCTGTGACATCTTGACACCAAAAACCGACGTGGGCGCCAAATGTTGTAGTTGGTCCTAGGGGCTACCAAATCAAAACCAACTATGAGTCTAGGATTCAAATCTTTATTACATCATAGTGGAAAAAAACCCTGTAACAATAAGTAATATAAATATAATATATAGATAAAACATACATTTCATTCTATCAAAGTCACAATATATATTCTATGTAACTAAAATATCAAAGATAGAATATATGCTATTCAATCAATCAATCAATACTGATTACTATAATATTAAATAAGCCTATATTACTCATATGTGAAATAAGTAACAGTTACAATATCAATAAAGGAAAAGGTAAATACTCAAGTGACACAGTGACACATATAAAACATTACATACCCTTTTATGGAAAGGGGTTTAACTATGAAATGGCTCCAAGGTATCACAGTCTTAACTTCTAAACATCACATAAATATGGATTCAGTATAATGGTCAGGCTGTGAGACTGACATCAACTCTCAATAGGTAAAACTGGTCCTAAATAACAAAGATTACAATAATAAATATATGAACCTAATTACATGCAAATCATATTGATCATAATTAATAATCATTTACACTTTAACTTTAAATGTATGAAAACAAGATTACAATACAAACTTGTATAAACAGCTATCAATTACAGCACATGTTTATGTTTACATTTCCAATACATATTACTAGTTCAGGTATTTAAAAGTACAAAACAATAATCACCTGTCTCAGGTAAAAATACTATCACACAACAGATTCATTCAATCATTCATACAAAAGTGATAAATAATACTTACATTGTATCTTTAAACAAATTGTCCAAATCTTCTTGTTATAAAGTTTTATCATCAGGATGTCTTATTCTTTCAATAATACAAATCTTATATTTGTTGATGAACTGTCCAACTTCTAATTTCAATAATGGAGGGAATAATAATCAAAACCAATGAGAAATAAGATATCAAAGGAAAGATAGACCAATGAAATGAAAGCTAAGAAAATAGACAAGATCAAAGGACAGATCAAAAGATCAAAGTAAAGAGATAAACAAGAGGCTCATTGTAGTATCTATCACACAATACATGAAACATGAAATGCAAAGTAACACAAGAATAAAATGACTAAAATAAATACAAACTGTGTATTCTATGTGAATACACCCTGTCACAAATATAAAATGTACGTCTATTGTTAAATGTTCTAAAATTTAAAACTTCGGTTTTAATCTCTCACGATTTTATATTTATTTGTGCTTTAAACATGTTAAAAATCTTTTATTTTTCAGGTTTGTTTTTTTTTAAAGCACGGAAAAAATCCGGTAGTGGTGTGATTTTTACATCAATCAGAAGTTCCGGTAAAAGTGGGCGTGATCGTTTGTGTCAACAAATGGAGGAGGATGTAGAAAAGATTGTTTCTTCTCTACAAGAAATTGTAAATGAAGAAGATGATATGATAGATTTTATGAAAGGGGTTATTCGGGAAGACAATGGTATCACTTCGTTTGTGGACAATAAGATTTCAAGATTATTTCGTTTGGTGTCGGTCTATAAAAACGTTTTCCAAAAGCACAACGTAACTTCCAAGGATGAATTTGAATTAGTAGTGCAAAAACACTTTAGACATGCAGCTGTTAGAGACCTTCACGAGGAAATACTTGAACATGAAGAGGAATGGGATAATATTTTGAAGAATGTTGATGCAAATCTTGCATCGCATTCTTGTAAAACATTAGAAATCGGAGACACAGGCCCACTAGAACTTCCTTTAAAAGACGCCAGAACAGAACAATCTGTCTCACTTGGACGGTACCTTACAGCAGGGAAACACATAGTTCTTATTTTGTTGAGACATTTTGCCTGACTTCCATGACGTATCCACGTAGCTCAACTCGAGGAGGCTAAGCCAGAATTAGACTCTTCAAACGGGCATGTGGTATTAATTTCATTTGGAGAAATTGAAGGAGCCAAGCAATGGTTGAAGGACACAAAAACAAGCTTTCCCATGTTTTTGGATATTGAAAGAAACGTTTATGCATCGTTTGGTCTCCACAGGTCTGTCCTGAAAGTTTGGGGGATAGGAAGTATGATTTATTATGCTGAAAAAGTTGCCCAAGGAATAGTTTTACCCAAACCATATGAGAATGTCCACGATGACCACATACAAATGGGTGGTGACTTCATCATATCTGACGACGGAGTAGTCAAGTTCATTTACCGCAGTGCTACCTCTTCCGATAGGCCTGACATTCAATTAATTCTCGATGAACTGAAAAAATGTTAAACTTTTGGGCTGTTTGATGGTATGAATTTGAAGAGCAACACATGACAGTCAAAATTGAAAATACTAAATTGTATATGTTTTGACTTGAACCTAATGCAACTTCTTTATTATAAATTTTAACAGTCCATTATTAGTTCACAGTTGTGTTTTTAAAAGTTGAAACGTTTTTACTGCATAATAAATGCGATCTCAACAGTTTTCTTCGCAGCCCCCCTTTTTTTTTGGATTTTCAGGTAAATACTAGTCAGTACCACTGTTTGTTTAGGACATGCAAATAATGTCCTTAGGTTTCTTTACGGAAAGGGGGTGGCGAGCTCGTCTAATGGAAAAGGGTCTTTTGTTCTATTGTCATCAATTTGTATCCAGCTTTGTCTTTTTGTTAACTTTCAATCTCTCATTGAAGCCACCTATGATCGCTTAGAAACTTCACATAATGTATTTTAGGATGTCTTTTACCCGGGGTCTTTTATCAGGTTTTTCAATAGATTTATTAAATTTGTATTTGTTCAAGCTAAACATATCTGATGTGACTCCTAAATAATGTCTTAATTTGTCAGCATAAGTGTTACTATATATTATGCAAATATTTGCAACATTCATAAGCATATTTCAATAATGAAAAATCAGATGAAATATTTTATAGACAATAATCATCAGAGTTGTGGAATAAGTGTAGCGACATAGCCTACATAAACAAACGGCAATTTAAAAGACAGCCAGCAGTCTTTAACCAGGGGTCGCTTCTACCCTGTACCAGTATCTTACAATAGACTTTAAAATATCATAATGTAATTGGAATTCTACATTGTTTAGCAAAATTCACTTTTTTATGAACACGAAGCATTCATTTAAGAAATTAACATTGATATTTTCACATGTTCTTGTTTTTCGTATTCTTTATTAAAAGTGTTCGTTTTGGAAACACAAAAACTACCCCATATTTCAGAGCTTTGCAATAGGATGGCTTAAGGATGTTGGAGGGTCAGATTTTGATATTTTTGACATTTTTTCGGAATCCTCTGGTGTTTTCCATCAAAATAAGGCAAACATTTTTGCATGGTAACCCCTAATTTTCTTTTGTGTAATGTCTTCATTACACCAGAAATATCTGTTTTACAAATTTATTTTAAATTCTAATCACTATTTCACAGGTTTTAACAGCTTAATGGTGCTAATGTTAAAGCTATGATAAAACCAGAGAAAACCTTTTCCCGCCAAATTTTGAACTCTTATTATCTTTAGAAAGAGTACGGTAACCTATCAAAATTTTTAGCTTAATTTGTTTTTTAAATTATACCCTTATGATTTAAGGCATCAATTTCAAAACCTCATCACTTTCAAAGTCACCCTCAAACATCCTTAAATGTCTTTCTGTGAATAGGCGAATAGTCGCGGAAGGCGAGACTTAGGTACTGGACTAAGTATTAATTTCCGGTGGTGGCGATGTTAACTTTTTTTAGGCTTTTGTTGAAAAATTACTTAAAAGTATTATAGCTATGCATCAGATATTTGGTATTGATAGTTCAGGATATGGTCTACGCGACTGTCAGCATGCCGTGTGACCTGGACACCATTTTCACGCTCCAGTGACTCAGTGAACTTCAGGTAATTTTTCAGGCCGAAAACGTCTCGGTAGACTTTTGTGAAAATGAATTTATTGAAAAGTATGATAGATAAGCATCTGATATTTGGTATGGTCTATGTAACTGTCACCGTGACAAGGGAACTTCAATCCAATTTCACGCTTCAGTGACTTTGTGAGCATAAGTCTTTTTTGAGGCCGAAAATGGTCTTTGCAAGAGTTTTGTTGGAAAAGAATTACTTGAAACTTATAATAGCTAGGCATCTGGTATTTCATTTTGGTATACAGACAGTTGAGATATTGTTCTACACAGCTGTCACCATGATAAAAGGCGCTGGTGTGCGTTGCGTTAGTTTTGTATAAGTTATGAACACGTTAGCAAACGTCAGCGTGCGTTAGTGTACGTCGAGTGGGTCGCAAAATTTTGAACATGCTTGTTAATATTAAATTATTCGAACGTTAGGCATAAGTTAGAAGGACGTTATACACACGCTAGTGTACGCTATGTGGTAGTTGTGCGCACGTTGAAATGCGAATGGTCGTACTCGTGATAAACGTAGTGGGCGGAGTGCAATCGACCCTGGGTATCCGAGGATGAAAGTGACGGTGACGTAACAATAATAACGGCTGTGGATGTTTTGAAACGTCATGTTGCTTGGGTAGCCGATATAAACTGTAGGTATAACTTTGGGGAAATACATTTGTTCTGTCAAACGACGCAATATGCTTTTTTGCTTACTATCTTTGACAATTCTTTGCGCATGTAGTTGTGAGATACCTTTGGATATTGTCGAGAAGCCATCCAAGGATACTTTACGTAGAAATGGAACGAGCTTCGGGGACTGTTTGAAGGCATGTATGACAGAAAAAGAAATACGATGCGGACACTTTCATTTTCAGAAGAGAACAAAGGTGTGTTATCTGTTGAAGCTAGACACATCAAGAATTGTACCAATAGGTTTTGAAAAACCAACGAAACATGGGAAAAGGAGGAGACGTCGCAAAGTAATAATGGACGACACATTAGCACTTGGTCAAAAGTCTAAATATAACGGACGGCACTATGATCGTTATGTTGCTAGTAATGCGAACGACGGAGATCCGAACACATTTAGTGCTTCTGCTAACATGGGGAATACATCATGGACAGTATACCTAGGTAAAATGTTCCGGATATACAAGGTTGAAGGGAAAGTAAGAGACTGTTGTAGAAATAGGTTCTCTAACGTGATCGCATGGGTGTATAGTACAGAAACTGACAGAAAAATGTGCGCAAGATTCAAAGGAATATTACCAAGAACAGAGAATATTGTCACGTTTAACTGTTCACCTACCCAACCTGTAGGAAATGCAGTACAAGTACAAATGGTTACTCCGCCAACTGGCGGCCGGCTTGATATGGTTGAGATTAAAGTGACAGGCATCGAAGTTCTTGGTGAGACAGATGCCACGAAGTTAAAACCGGGGGATTATTTTGCAGTTGTTGAAGACAGGGACAAACCAAGTGTTTTGTTGGCCGATGAATTACTCGAAAAATCGAGTAACATAATGTTGGTGGCTCTTAAAGATCAATTTTCTGCGGAACAGAGTTCAGTCATTCATCATCTTGGACCTACGAAAGCCGCTGATAAAATGATTACCACTTGGATGCAGACCCACGATGAAGAAAAACCATTTTGGCGCGCGGAGTTAGGCGGAGTCTACAAGGTCAAAAAGGTCAAGATCATAAATAGAAAAGACAGAACAGACATGTTTTCTAATATTGATATATTAGTTAGTCTCGAACCTGAAGTAAACCTTAAAAAATGCTGTCACTACAACGGTCCCCCTACACACGGAGAAATTTTGTGGTTAGAATGTGAGAAACTTTTAACAGGACGATATGTAACAGTCCAGAAGATGGACAAAGGAATCTTATCTTGTGCAGAGATAATGATTTACGTTGTGGTGCCTAAAACTTAAGACTATTACCATGCTTACTGTGTATACTACATGTATCTGTAAATTACATGAATTCATAATACCAAAGACCTGTATACAGAACATCGTCTTTCAAATATTTACATTGTAGTAAAATAATTAGATATTAAAATGTTAGGAAATTATAGTGCTGAAGATTCTTCGTTGGAGGACAAGAACTACCTTATTAATAGGGCAATCAAACTTCGGCCAACAATCGTTTTTGCCACGTATATATGCACTAAAGGGAACTGAACGGGAAGCCGTAAAACTAAGACCGCAAAGGTCTTGGCTTGGTACAGACACTTCAAGAATTATTCTGATTTAGGAGCCCAAACTCCATTGCTAAATTTGTAAGTTTAGTAGAAGCACAATTTGTCAAAACATAACGCAGAACCAATTAAATATATGAACTATCACACCCAACCTGTTAATTTCATCGGAAAATTAAGTTTTTTTCTTGCAGAGTGTGGGCATAGCTGGAACTTCCCCTTTCGTACTCGGAGGACTATAACCGGGTCCACTTTTTAAATATATATTGAAAGATGAGAAGTACACTTTTTCAATAAAATAAGTTATACATATATCATGACTGAGACAGTGTTCTAAACATTTACCAAGAATAAATTTAGGCATAAGAATACTAGTATTAATTATAGTTGATTTGCAACAATCCATACAAATACCTGTAGAGCTTTCTGTCGACTGATCATGTGATATGTATCACATAAAAAGGTAGAAAAATAACTCATGCCATGTTGAATAATAAAAGCTTTAACCAAAAGTAAGCACACCTAAACATGGAGTATATTCAAAATGCAACTCAGATTCAGATTAATGACATCGCATCTATTCAGACCAGGGACTGTAGAAGATAAGAAGATTAAAACTGTCCGCCCTATGTGGCCCAGGTGCGCCAAAGGGGCATTAAACCCCAACACACACACAGTCACTTAAAAGACATTGTCAACCTCGGCTGCGTTGTGCGGTGTTTCAGCGCCTCAGTTGACAATCCTTTTCTCAGGGTATCAAGAATCTACTCTATCACCCTCTCAGCTATATGTTATTTATATAATGATACCCTTTTCAAGCTTTTGCACCGGATGTTGTAAAAAAGATGATTGAAAGCAAAAAAATGCAAATCTGTTTTATATTCACAACAATCCAAATCGACTCTCCCCTACGTTCAAGACAAATCGAATCGACTCTCCCCTACGGGACTTACGTTGTTGTTGAAAAATTACCGAATAAAATTGTATTATGACTTTGTAAAGGGTAACGGTGAAGTATCTCTTCTAGATATCAATCTTGTGCATGTACCGAGCGCATGCGATTGTCATATAATGTATTTATTGTGGGGAAAATAAGATTTTAAGATGCGATGTCACCAAATTTACACTGGCCGCCCGGAAAAGTACGAGGTGTTTGGTATGAAATGGAAGGTTCTGGGAGGTACTTTTAGCGTGTACACATTCTTAAATAATATTCTAATGTTCCGTGCAATATTTATTTGTAACATTTGATCAATGAAAATAGATGATTTTATCGTTTACATACCTGGTTTGCTCCGATGTAGGTCAAATATCGACTCTCCCCTACGTTCAAGGCGACTCTCCCGCAGTAATGCTTATACCCGGTGATAGAATACACACATTGGTCGCTCTTTGGACTAGACACTTTATTAATCGGATATCAGCATATCAAGGCCATGATTCCTTATGACTTAAAGCCGGTCTTCATGGGCTTCTCTCTATTTCTGAAAGTTAATGCATGACGTTTATGTTCACAAATACACTGGTGATGTCAGTATGTTCAACAGTATAAAGTTCTGCTTATATGTCCCGTTTCTTTTTCTATATATGTCCTCTGTTCATTTCTCAGTTTGTCTTCTATGCCTGTTCTAACGCTCCTAATGAGACTTTCCGAATTATTCTGCTGGTATTGCATTTGTTAAGGTCTCCTCTACATAAGTAAGTAAACCCTTCCACAAGTAAAAATAAAGATTTTATTTAAATTTTAAGCAATCGTGACATCTAAGTTTCACCTTCCTAACATTTTTCAAGGTTTTCAGCAAAGTTCCTGTAAGTCCAAAAAATAAAGAGTTTAGAGCTTAAACACATTCGGCTTTTTGTCGAAATCTGAGAAAACCTTCATATTTATCTATTCCGAATTTGGAAACAAGCTTGATGCTTATAATGTGAATCCCTCTACAGTTTGCTGTGTGTCCGTTTTAGTGGGACCACATTGAACTTGCTCTTTATCGAAATCTACAAAGGGGTCTTCAACGTTCATGAGGTATTGTTCTCCTGTCATAGACGGGACTTGCTTTTTTTTGTACAATTTCAAAGACGAGCATCGATTCGTGAGACCATCTTTGAAAATGGTGTCAAGAGAGAGTCGGATAATTGGTTCATGAAATGTTCAACCCTGTCGAGGATCGAATCACGAGCCTTAAATTTGAACTTCATGAACGCATGTCTTGACATGAACAAAGTCAGGAAAGTTATAGCAAATTTTTTTTTTGGCAAAAAGCATCTATCTATTCATATGTCACATCCTGATTGACAGTTTCACTACAAAAAAAATCAACTAAGCCCCTAATATCTTTTTAAAATTTTTCAAACTTGTAAATGTTGCCGTGAACTTAAAAATATACACTTTAAAGATGGATATTTCCAGAAGTTTTTTTTGTTTGAAATAAACCTTATCACATGACCTCTGTATCGATTCAATAGGTCTGAATGGGGAACGAGGCTTAGGGGCGCCGCTTTGACTGCATGTAGCGAAAACGATGTCAACCATTGTAATATTTGACAAACATTGAAATTTACATACATATTTGATACATTTCACGCTTTTACTTATTGTCGACATATACTATTCTATGTTTTAATTATGTGTAAGATTGTATTTGTTAAACCATGGAAGTATTAAAATGACAGGAATTACAACAGCCTCACTTCAAAGGTTCCATCTGCGTTACCGCAAAATCATCAAGTACCTACTAATAACGTCATACTGATCGAAGTTTTGCCTATCTTCTTAGTCGAAATCCTTAACTATGAGTGGTTTTATTATCGAAAAATTATGACCGCACAAATAGAGTATCTATTGATTTTTGAAGAAAAAAATGCAAGTAGTAAAATATGAATATGTATTTGAACAATTTGCATGTACATGTATTGACTAAGTAAACAACAGCTTTAATTCAATTTTATTTTAAAAAAAAGGTCCTTATAAGTATGGGATTATAATATTATAAGACTTGGGGTCTATCTTCATTGTTTGCAGTTGCATCTTTTGATTTTTCAATTAAAATATATTAAAAGAAATTCGTTGCTATTGTATTCTTCATTTTACCTTTTTTTAAATCATTGTGCGTTGTCATTCTTTTAATAAATTCTGAAACAATTTTCAAATTTCTTTACATTTTTATTCTCAAGTGTCAAGACAGAATTAGGAAGAAAATCTGGCATCTTTTCACAAAACTACAACAATTCAGTTTATGATTTTCTTTTTTATAGATAATAATATGAGTTTTGTAAAATCATAACATGGTGCGGGTCTCGTTCAGTGTATACAAAAATTTCTGTTTGTCACGATAAATTTGTTTCACTTTTTCTTAGTTTTTGGAGTATCCTACAACATCCTACACAGTAACGACCCATACCACAAAGAAGAAAACTCTTTCCTCTTGAAGACCATAATATTTTCATAATCAGAAAAGATCAGATGTAAAAGTAATCACAGTTTTAAAAAAAATATGCTTTCTTCAAATAATCAATAATTGAGCAGATTCTTTATCTTCATTGTGCCATAACTTTGCTCAATGTTGACCGATTTTTATCATTTTTTCAATCTTTACTTTCGAATAGGTAGTAGAAGCCGTTGCAACCAGGTAATTGCACGACAAGGGAACCACGGGCGGTCCCGTATCCTTATTAGTAGTGTAACTGATAAAGGCCACCGATAGTAAACCCACGTGATGTTTTTTCTTCAAAATTGGTGGTGGAAACGCAGACCGTCTTCAAGCCTACTTGATAAACTGAGTCGGTACCTTTATTATCTACAGATAAATAGTGGGACATTAATTGTGTTAATTTATTGTTGTAATTCCTGTCAATTTAATACTTCCATGGTTAAACCATAGATATAATATACATCTATGGTTAAACTATCAATTATGTTCTTTCTTTCATTGTTGTAATCTCTTATTGTTCCTCATGGGTTCCTGATCTGGAATAAAATGATGTTAATGTTTATGTTTATGTTTATACCTTTCATATTGTCGACATTGAAAATTTACTCGTACCCGATGACATACAGGGCCTTTTCAAACAAGAGGCTCCCAGGAGCCTAAATCGCTCACCTGGTCTTGATGTCAACCCTATATTTTGTAGCGCTAAATGAGCTGAACATTTAAGCAAGCAACAGTTTTTTCTTTATCTACTATAGTTTTCATTCTATAGGCCAAAAATACGAAAAACCGTTATTTTAGAGGCCGTAACCCCTATAAGGGGTCATCTGACAACTTCAACCCTATGGAGACTTTTGTTGAGCTTTATGCGCTGAACATTTAAGCAAGCAACAGCTTTTCTCTATCTGCTATAGTTTTCATTCTAAAGGCCAAAAACATGAAAACGGTTATTTTAGGGGCTGTAACCCCTATTAAGGGTCATCTGACATTTTCAATCCTATTGAGACTTTTGTAGAGCTAAATAAACTGAACGTTTAAGCAAGCAACAGCTTTTCTCTATCTGCTATAGTTTTCATTCTATAGGCCAAAAACATTAAAAAGGTTATTTTAGGGGCCGTAACCCCTATTAAGGGTCATCAGACGACTTCGTACCTATGGAGACTTTTGTAGAGCTAAATGAGCTGAACATTTAAGCAAGCAACAGCTTTTCTGCTTTTCTCTATCTGCTATAGTTTTCTTTCTATAGGCCAAAAACATGAAAAAAACATCATTTTAGGGTCCGTAACCCCTATAAGGGGTCATCTGACAACTTCGACCCTATGGATACTTTTGTACAGCTTAATTAGCAAGCAACAGCTTTTCTGCTTTTCTCTATCTGCTATAGTTTTCTTTCTATAGGCCAAAAACATGAAAAAACATCATTTTAGGGGCCGTAACCCCTATAAGGGGTCATCTGACAACTTCGATCCTATGGATACTTTTGTACAGCTTAATTAGCTGAACATTTAAGCAAGCAACAGCTTCTCTCTATCTGCAATAGTTTTCATTCCATAGCCGTTAGGCCAAAAACATGAAAAAACATTATTTCAGGGGCCGTAACCCCTATAAGGGGTCATCTGACAACTTCGACCCTATGGAGACTTTTGTAGAGCTAAATGAGCTGAACATTTAAGCAAGCAACAGTTTCTCTCTATCTGCAATAGTTTTCATTCCATTGGCCAAAAACATGAAAAAACATTATTTCAGGGGCTGTAACCCCTATAAGGGGTCATCTGACAACTTCAACCCTATGGAGACTTTTGTAGAGCTAAATGAGCTGAACATTTAAGCAAGCAACAGCTTTTCTCTATCTGCAATAGTTTTCATACTATAGGGCAAAAACATGAAAAAACGCTATTTTTCACCTTTTAAGGGGCTGTAACCCCTATAAGGGGTCATCTGACAACTTGGACCAAATGGAGATTTTTGTAGAGCTTTTGATGCTGAAGCAGTAAGGTGGCATCAGATTTCATCTATGGGGGTCATCTATCTCTTATACTTTTTGATTTACAAGCCAAAAACAGTAGTCTGACCCCCCTGGTCTATTTTTAGCAACGGCGGCCATGTTTTTCGACGAATCAAAAATCCCCACATCAGTTCTGTGGGGGATACCCTAAGGTACCATCAGACCAAATTTGGTTTGAATCTGTTCAGCCGTTTCAGAGGAGAAGAAGTTTGAAGAAAAGTTAACGACGACGACGACGGACGCTAAGTGATAGGCCAGGTGAGCTAATAAAAAAGAAACATGTTTGTTTTAAACATGACTTAATTTTTCTCTTCTCTCGTATACTGCCCACATTCATCTTGTTGAATATACTGGCAGGTTGTGTATGACTCTTGTTTTCATCCTCATCATGAAAAAAGTTTTAATTAAAAACAATAATTATTAGTTCCACAAAGAAATAAACATAAAATATATCAAAATATTCATGTTAGTTTTGATGTTTGGAGATAGACAAACAATCAATGTTATATTTAAAAGGCTTATGTCAAATATCACAATGAATGACATCGTTTCCTTTACAGTCGAAGCGAATATTTGGAATTTTAACCAAACTGGGTGCGGGTACGGGTACGGGCACGGGTTACACATTTTAGGCACCACAATTTTGGGCACAACCTCTGTATAGTTCATTTCATTCCCATAACAAATTTATACCCCTGAAGTTCTACTTTTTGGAGTTCAAAATTCAGTCAAAAATCAGAACAAATATGACAAATATAAAAAGAGTACCAACACAGACTCACAATGACACTTTTAAATACATGAGAGCTTACAATGTGGACTGAAATAATAATCATCATGGTCGTTTTTGCTGTGATAAGTGGTTACATAATAACCTCGGTGTTGCTGATGAAGTTCCCACATATTTTACACAAGAAGAAGAAACTGAAATTTAGACCAGTTCACATTAGTCATAGAGGAGGTATGAAAAGATTAATCATCGTTTAGTTATGTTATTTCAGTGTTCCAGCTAGGTTGTTTTCAGAGGGCGGTCCGCCCGCCTGCCTTTTCCTCCGCCCGATTGCCCTTTTCAGTATACCTGCCGTTATTCATCTCCGCCCTGCCCTTTTTGATCGTACATTTGCCTTTTTCAGTCGATCGTACGTAGTTTGTGTATTGAGAATGAAGCCATTTGAGATAATTGAGCGACATATTTACAACCCCAAGCTAATTAACATGAGTTCTCTTGTCAATTAATTAAGGTATCCTGTTTGATTAAATTAATTTCAATTACAGGTAAGTTGTCCGATTGCACAGTAAAATTCTCTGCTTCGGTAATGAAAATCGTACACAAATCAGAAAATCTAATCCCATCAGGATGTTTTCTATCAAAATTAACATTAAATAATCACTTTTATTGAAAAATAGAAACAATGTTGATGGATTTTTAAGATGCTCCATCATATATTTTTTTGTTTACAAATAATGTCAGGAAGCGGAAGTTAAAAACTAAAAACGAATTCTGACCGGAATGGTACTAAATCTCCGGATTTTACTAGCAAATTCAATAAAAATGAAATGGGCAATTTTTTCTTGGGCTGACATTCAAGCTTTTTAGCTCTGATAGAACGAATGAATGTAATGAAAAGCCTAAAGTCTTGTAAAAGAAACAAGTGGCTCCCCTTAAACCTAAAAATGCTTGTTTGTTTTGTTAAAATGAATGTGTGCTGAATTTGATTGTTATTAGGTATGCCCTTTTTAAAGATGAAGTCAACGCACGAATGTGCCCTTTTTAAAAATTCATCCCTGCCCTTTTCAAATCCTGGCTGGAACACTGTATTTGTATGGAATAAAAATGCACATACCAAAGGGTCTGACATGTCAAAGTCTGGTTATTACACCCTTTGCACTTTACATGTAAGCCCAGGGGCTTGTGTACAGTGAAACAAACTCTATATGAAAGGGATATAGAGGGTGTATATTTTTTCACTGTACATAAGCCCCTGTACTTTAATATTTTTTATCATGTTTATTACATGTGAGAAAAAGGTAAGACATTTAAATCCACATTTACATACAGTGTAACAAACAAAACTTGGAACACAACTTATAAGGATCCAGTATGGTATAGGTACATGTGAGCAAACTGAGTATGGTGATCATGGTGATAATTTGTGGAATGTTTTCGACATTTTTGTTTTCGTGACTGATTTTTATTTCTCATGTTTTTATGTATGTTGACATGCAAAAGATTGTACAAGCTCTATTTTTCATGTATTTTAGCTCCATTATAAGTGTTGGACAACCCATTTCTCATGTATGATCGCCTTAAAAAAAGAAGCCTTTATCATGTTTATTGCTTTAAAATTTGCAACATGTTGAAATAAGTTGATATTCTTAAAAACTCTAGAAAGTCAAAAGAATTTGATTGAATTTCAAATTTTATCGAATTCAATATCTCGTGGTTTGTGATTGGTGATTTGTATAAAATGTGCTTTGTTTTAGCCAATCTATAACCAGAGGGAGCGTCTATCAACACTGACCTCTATACTCTTGCGCTAATAGGATTGTGGGTAATATCCCCGAATTTGGGGATTGAATATAATTAAAATATTTCCCATGATCCTTAGCGCGATAGTATAGATGTCAGTGTTGATAGACGCTCCCTCTGGTGATAGATTGTTGCTTTAGCATGTGTTTTGTTGTTGCGATTTCTCATTTATCAATCAAAATTATGTGTTAATGATAATTGTGCTTATGTATATTTTAGGTGCTGGTGAAAACATTGAGAACACAATGACAGCATACAGGCAGTGAGTTAATATAACATACAACTGTAAGGCAACATGTGTTTCCTATTAAGCTACCGTTACTATTTTTTCATGTCTACCATTGCATTTTATTGCCCTTTTTGATAAAGCACTGTTAGCACTGTTAAACTTTAATTCTATTCTTTATTTACTCAATGTAAAAAAAAAGTAAAAAAAAAAAAGAATAAGTGCCTGCCTACCTTCCTACCTATTTTTTTTTTCAGACACACATAATTATTTGTTTGGCCTAATTATAAAATTTGGTTGATCTATCACTTGTTCTAAGGCACCTGTTTAATTTCAATGTGTATTTTTCATTTTGAAGCTGATAGTTTTGTAGAGAGTGACCATGCTTTATACATTGGGAAGGAATTATTTAAAAAATGACTCTAAGTTGATGGCAAAATCAGATGTTCATGTACATGTAGTATATGGACCAAAATGTTTGTGAAATTGTGAAAAATTATTTCAACATACATGTATTATTACAAGGGATGTAATGTCGAACAGCATGATTTTGTTCTTAAGTCTTGGTGTTCCCTGATGTTTTCTTTTGAGAATATGCTGAAAATGAATTGTTCTTTTCAAACAAATTTACATTAAATTTTAATGAGATATTTTTTGCATTGTAGTTAGTTTCACAGCAAAGTCACTTATAACATGACCAGTTGATATCATACATGTATGAATCCCATTAAGAACCCCATTTTGGTATAGGTTTTAAAGACCTTTATTCTATTACATAAATTGATTTTAATGTTGTTGTTTTTTTCAGTGCTTTAGCAAAAGGTTCAGACATGTTGGAAATTGATTGTCATATTACCAAGGATGGTCAGGTGGTCGTATCACATGATGCCACATTAAAGAGGTCATGTGGTATAGACAGTCTTATAGCAGATAATAATTATGATGTAAGTAGTTAGTACTGAAAAGTTTGTATACATGTGATGGATCTGTCATGTCTGTAATGACAAAGCTGAAGATTTTCAAATTTAAGCAAAATACCAAAAAGGCAAGAAGCTTTCAACACCCTTTCAAATTTTATTTTTCATGCCCATAGAAGAGCCAATAATGACCAGACTTTACTGACAAATCTTCAAATTTTATACAATCATCAGGTCAATTATCATGATTATGGCACTAAACCATCAATAATAACACTTTTATCAGTAAAATTGATGTTTAACTAATTAAGGAACCCCCAAAACAACAGACATATATTGTAACTGACTGAACAAGTATCAAAATGAAAATGTTAATAAAATTATAATTTTGTCAAACCTGGCAAGTGGGATAATAATTCAAAAATCAGAAGCCTGGAAGACAGAAAATAGATAAAAAAGATAGAGGATTTTGAGTCCTTAATGTGTGTATGTTGGTGTTTAATGCCCTTTATCAACGCACCTGGGCCATGTAGGGCCATCAGTTTTAATGGTGGAGGAAACCAGAGTACCCGGAGGAAACAAACCTGACCTTGGGCAGGTAACTGACAAACCTCATCATAACAGTTGGGGAAGTCCTTTTTTAGGTCACCTGACCCGAAGGGTCATGTGAGCTATTGCCCTCACTTGGCGTCCGTCATCCGTCCGTCTGTCGTCCTTCGTTCAACTTTTCAAAAATCTTCTTCTCTGAAACCACATGGCCAAATGTAACTAAACTTGGTAGGGTTGTTCTATAGTATGTCCTTTACAGTACTATCGTTCGAATTTTTGATTGGATGAACAACATGGCCGCGATGGCTAAAAATGGAACATATGCGTAAATTGCAGTTTTTTGCAAATTACTCAAAAACAGTAACAGATATTAAAATTCTGGCTGGATAAAAGTGATCAGCATCTCAAAATATACCTGCCCCAAAATTTTCAAGAAGATCCAACAACTGATGTAGGAGTGATTGCCCTTTTTCTGGATTTTTTTCAAATTTTGCACTTATTTAGCCCTATATCTTAAAAACTATACAAGATATTTTAAAAATTCAAATTGCATATGATTAAGCACATCAAGATCTACATTTTATGTAATTAGGTCAAAGCTGTAGAACCATTTCTTATAGGAGTTATGGCCCTTAAAGTGTCAAAATTTACCATTTTTAATTACTTTTTTCCTGAATTTCAAAGATTAACTTGTCTAACACCATGCATCCAACTTCAATCAAACTTGGCACAGTTGTTGAATAGTATAAATGCTACAATTCTGTTGTTCAGATTTTTGATTTGTCAAAAAATAAGTCCGCCATGGCTAGAAATAGAACATAGGGGTAAATTTCACTTTTTTGCTTATAATTCAAAAATGGTAACAGATATCAAAATTTTGATGGGAGACAAAAGTGATCAGCATCCCAAGATCTACCTGCTCTGAAAGTTTCAAGAAGATGTAACTATCGATGAAGGAGTTATTGCCCTTTTCTGGATTTTTTTCAAAAAAATTCACTTATTTAGACCTATATCTTGAAAACTATATAAGATATTTCAAAAATTTAAATTGCATATGATTAAGCACATCAAGATCTACATTTCATGTATTAGATCAAAGCTGTAGGATCATTTTTTTTTAGGAGTTTTTGTCCTTAAAAGAACAAAATTACTTTTACCCTGAATTTCAAAGATTAACTTGTCTGACACCCTTACTGCATCTTAACTTGGCACACTTGTTTAGTAGCTTATATGCTACATCTCTATTGTTCAGATTTTGTGCTAAAATAGAACATAGGGGGTAAATTTCATTTTTTTTGGTTTCAGTTATCAAAATTGTGCAAGAATCAAAAGTGATCAGATCTACCTGTCCTGAAATTTCAAGAAATATCTGACTGCTGATGTGGAAGTTATTGTCCTTTTTCGTAATTTTTGCCAAATTTTGCACTTATTAAGCCCAATATCTTGAAAACAAACCAAGATATTTCAGAAATTTAAATAACACATGGATAAGCGCAATAATATCTATTTTTGATTCTTCAAAAAATAAGTCCGCCATGGCTAAAAATAGAACATAGGGGTAAATGTCACTTTTTTGCTTATAACTCAAAAATGGTATAGGACAGGTAGATCTGATCACTTTTGATTCTTGCACAATTTTGATATCTGAAACCAAAAAAATGAAATTTACCCCCTATGTTCTATTTTTAGCCATGGCAGCCATGTTTTTTGACGAATCAAAATCTGAACCAAAGAGATGTAGCATATAAGCTACTAAACAAGTGTGCCAAGTTAAGATGCAGTTAGTCTTAGGTTGCCAGACAAGTTAATCTTTGAAATTCAGGGTAAAAGTCACTTTTTTGCTTATAACTCAAAAATGGTATAGGACAGGTAGATCTGATCACTTTTGATTCTTGCACAATTTTGATATCTGAAACCAAAAACATGAAATTTACCCCCTATGTTCTATTTTTAGCCATGGCAGCCATGTTTTTTGACGAATCAAAATCTGAACCAAAGAGATATAGCATATAAGCTACTAAACAAGTGTGCCAAGTTAAGATGCAGTTAGTCTTAGGTTGTCAGACAAGTTAATCTTTGAAATTCAGGGTAAAAGTAATTTTGTTGTTTTAAGTGGTATTTAAACCAGCGCCTTAGACCACTCAGCCACCAGGCCCCAAGTCTTTGGTGAAGTATATGTAGGAGTATGTCTTCCCTTGAAATTTAAACAAAATGAAAGTCAAAATAAAAAAAACAAAATATGGAAAGTTTGATTTTTAACAAGATTTTCATTTTATACTTACATATACACTACAGTACTGAAGAATGTACAGTGTGATATATGAAGAATTCATTATTCTCTCAGGTAAATTTTAGAGTACATGGAAAAATGTAAGATCACAGTTTTGTTTTTTCTTTACAGGATCTACCACCGCTGATTCAGGATAGAAAACTAGATTTTTATCCAGGTAAAATTATATTACAGTTCATGGTTTTTGAAAAATGCTTGATATTTGCCCTATTTTTCTAGTCTTTGTACAGCTTAACAAATACTGGTAGATATGAAAAATAAAGTAGAAAAAATATGAGCAGCTCACAAATAAGTACCACCCCTCCCTCCCAGTCCCCCAAAACATAATTATGATCAAATGTTAAGATAGGAGTCCATTATTCCGTCTGTCCTTTCGTCCTTCTGTCACACATCAGGGTACCGGTACCCATCTCTAATATGCAACTCCTGTTAAACCCTTTGATGGATTTTCATGAAACTTTAACACAATCTTTGTGACATAATGTAGATTTTGAAGTTTGATCAAAATTAATTTTGGGGTTTCCCATAGCAAAGCATGGACTGGGCCATTGGACTCGTCCCTTATCCGCAAAACTCTTATACCCCTTATTAGATTTTCATGAAAATTTTTACACAATCGTTGTGACATAATGTGAATATGCACCTCCTACTGAAAAAATTCTGCTTATTTATTTTGGGTGCAGGGGGTGTTTATTTGTGAGCTGCTGCTTACTGATTTTCTAGCATTAAATGCATAGTTTAGACTGCACACAGACTGAAAAAAAGACATCAGATATCAGCCATTTTTTTGTAAGTGGAAAAATCAACTTTAATTTATGATGTTGATTCTTTAATAGGATAATATTCTGAATCTATTCCATAGTAGTATTTAATAGACCAACTCGTGGAAAATTAAAACATTTAATGATTTAAACACCATATGCATTGTATATTACACTCACATGCTTCTATGAATTACCCGGTAGTTCAATTTATATTTCAGAGTTTACTTTATCTGGGTCAGATGATAGAAAGATCCCATTACTACGTGAAGTCTTTGAAGCTTTTCCTAACATACCCATCAATATAGATATAAAAACCAATGATGATGAATTGATAGAAAAGGTAAGTAGCGGGATCACCCGTAGATTACAAGATGTGGAATAAGTGAGACCAATACAACATACATATATCAGAAGCAATTTTTAAAATCTTTTACCCATCAATATAGGAGTGAAAAAGATGGTACAGTAATTTAAAGAACCATTTTCTTATGAAAAATGTTTGAGGATTTTAACAACAAACCATTCAATATTTGTAAGTGATATCACATTAACTCATACACAAGATACCATATTAGGGATAACTTTCTGATTTATAATTTTTGCTATACTTAATTTTGATGTTTATAGAAATGTGGAAAGAAAGCTATTTTTAAAACTTTTAACACCAAAAATTCACTGGTAAAATTGTATACTCTTATCTTAATTCAAATCATTAAAATTTGTCATTTATGCTGTAAGATATTAGGTATGTCATGCATTTTTTTTTAAAAGAAGAATAAAATTGCATAACATTTTCTTTTTGTTTTTCTTTTTAAGGTGAATGGGTTAATCAAAGAATTCAACAGAGAGGAGATGACAGCTTGGGGGAACTTTAGTAGTGTGATAGCTAACAAATTATATAAAGTTGTAAGTCTTACTCTTATAAATAGATTTCAATAAAAAGAACAATTCAAATCAGTGTACTAATAGACAGGATAATAAAATTTTGGTTATCCTGTGGTGACAAGATGCACTAATGTCTTCATCTATATACCTAGAGAAAACATAGGTTTCACTAGTGAGAATTTGCACACAGGTCGATTTGTTCAGTATATGGTTAATGTACAATACACATATATGATAACCAAGGGTCTGGAAATATTTTGAGGGCTATTCCAGAAATAAATGTAGGGGGGGGGCGGAAGGCACATTTCTTTTATACCCACCATGCATTAAATTTTATTTTTTCCCCCTTTATGTTGCATTTGAGAAATATCTAAAAATACCATACAATTTTAATTATAGTGCCTTCTGACCCCACCCATACAATTAATTCTGGAATAGCCCTCAGAGCTGATTTCATTTTTTTTCCTATTGTGTTGAATATGTACATTATGAATTTACCACACCCTTTTCTTCCTTAGCATTCCTTGAAACTCATCTTTTAGTCTACAAAGGCAGTGTTTGTTTGTGTATATTATTTCTGATATTGAACCTAATATCCAGACCACATTTATATTTCCCATAGAGGCTCTTCATAGTTATAGTTTTGATAAATATCAATATAATAATGAAAAAATAATTCTAAATAATCAAAAGAGGCATCTCAGGACAGATTGATAACATGAATTCTCTTTATATTTTCAGAATCCCAGTATACCATTGATATTTTCCATTAGAAAAGTTATTGCCCTTGTGGTATTGTTCTATACAGGATTATTGCCCTTTGTTCCATTGAGAGAATCCTGTTTAGAAATAATAATGCCAAGTATTGTATTTGAGTAAGTATTTTATATATACATGTACTAAGTAATGATAATTTGGGTCAGTAGGAACTTCCAAGAAATAAGATGGTCACTCCTGTACTTCTTAATATCAAAGATTTTTCTATTTGTAATGGAACCGTTAGATAAATGTCCCATTTCAAAAAACAGGGGTTATATTTGTTTTCCTTTGTCTATTTCATTTTGTGTTGTCTGTTTGATTGCGCTGTTCTTGTTTGTATTTACTGATTTTGTCTTTCAGACTTTTGACATTCAGATGCCCCATTGGTTCCTCCTTGGTTCTTTCAGCAAAATAACTTTTGTAACAGTTTTCTTGGTAAATGTATAATGTGGACATGAAATTTGATATATGACTTAACTGTGAGGTTCAATATTGCAAGTGCTGGTTTAAGGTCTGTTGTACAAGTATATAAAAATCCTCATATGAAGATGGATCTTTTGAATTTAACCTTTTTTTTTCAGCATAGATGAAGAAAAAGCACCAATAAAGTTGAGTAAACCACTGAAATGTTTATTAAGAACTGTTGATGTGTAAGTACATTGTCAAGCATCAAAAGGGGTTAAAGGGGAAAACGCACAAATAAAACAAAATCAACCACTGAAGACCTGGTAAAAAAAGGTACATTTTTGTAACAATAAGTTTACTGAATTGGGATGATCTATGTCAATAAATGAAAAAAAAAAAAAACAGGCAAAGAAATACTGTAGAAATTGAAGATTGCAATGGTTCTGACTTAGCAGTGATTTTTCTAGCGCTCGTCACTTTCGTCATTGGCGAAAAGATATTTTATTTGATGAAAATTTTTCAAACCAATTTCGCCACTTTAATTTTCAAAAATGTAGAAAATTTTCGTCCTTTTTTACGATAATCAGTTAAATCTTTCGTCATTTTCGTGTAATTCAAATTGACAACAGATTTTACTATGAAGCCCTATTGATTTATGACCCAAGCTGTCTGCATAAACACCCGGAGGCCGGATATGTTTTTACAGTAAATTAACTGTTAATTGGTTTAAATGAATCATATTAACAGGTGCTTGACCATCGCTGATTGATTTCGAAATCAATCATGAATGAAATATACTTGACCAATCAGGAGAAAGTTTATTTTTATATCAGCTGAAAAATATTGATT
The DNA here is from genome assembly GCA_963971305.1 of Arcuatula senhousia. NCBI lineage: Eukaryota > Metazoa > Mollusca > Bivalvia > Mytilida > Mytilidae > Arcuatula > Arcuatula senhousia. Next base: position 16,275,255 of record OZ020308.1, read on the forward strand.
TGTTTGTCAACCCACGTGCTCTGACCATGTTGACAAAATGATAATTCTTGTGTAAATATCACAAAAACTTAGAAGTAAATATAGATGAAAGGATTTACCTTCATGAAACTATTTTATTAAGAACATCCTGTAATCCAAAAACATCCTTTTTCATGCATTAAAAGGAGATCAGATGAAAAGAACTTTGTTTACATTTTTACGATCTCCTTCTTCTTCCTTTTATTTCCCTCCTTAGATAGGAGCACCTCCATTTCAGCGGAGGTTCCAATGATTTTGAGTTAAGAAATTTTTTTGTTTTGTTTAATAACCTCGAGCCACCTTAACACTAAACTAAATTTGTAGAGCTCCTTTATAGGACATGAAGGATGTTCTGTTTTGTTGTCTGTATATTCCTCCTTTTACGGACCACCAGTCACTTATCATTACCATTATGAAAATGGTAAAACAAAACTGCTTCTTCAAATGAGAAAAAAGAGAGACTTTATGTGTGCTTATAGCTTTCTATGAGCATGTTAAACTTGATGAGCAATACATATTGTCCCTTAATTTGTAAAAAAGGGTGGTGGTGATGTTATCATTTTGTTATGCCTAAAATATTAAAGGCAAAGAATCTGCAGTACATTAAGTATGATTGAAAGGGGAAAAATCAATTCAACAGATGTTTAGATATATTTTATTGATCATGATAATAACTGTTGTAATCTGTGTCCTGTCCATGGTACTGAAATTATAATAAACATAGCTATAACCTGCACATATAGAAATTCCAAGTATTGGTAGTTTTGCTTCAACCAGACTCCTAGAAGCAAACATGGTTATGGATTATTAGGTCGCACATTTTGGTCGACCGCTAAAGTGACTAAAGCCCTCAAAATCCTGGAAAAAACCCTGCTTAGTAAAGGCATTGAAAAAAAGGTGGTGAGTAAAACTCAGTAATACATTGCGAAGCCTCCCTCGTAGGGTAACACTAAACACAATAAGGTTTGTATTTTTTCTTACGACTTTAATTTGCATGGATTTCTGTTTTTTGTTGTTTTGGGTTTTTTTTTGTATGAAAATTCATTAATTTGTGGTGAAGACAATTTTACCTCACAGTTCAATAAATAATTTCTTGTTTGTTTATGACATACAATAACCATGAAAATTGGTTATCGATAAACAGAGATATTTTCAGTAGTCTAAAATTGCCGTTAGAGAAGTGAATGGAGATGAGGTATTTTAGTTACCAACAAACTATAAAACTACTGAAATGTTTACATATATAGAAATCTCTAGATATACAGTTGCATAATTAAGACATAAAATTAAAGTTGTTTTTTTTTACTGAAAATAAGATCTGAATTCATTTTATATTTCAGATTGTTAATGAGTCCAGTTTTATTCAACCATCTTAGAAGAAGGGGTATACAGGTAATGATAAAGTTTAATATGATGCAGGTTAAACCTGATAAGCTCCCGCAGATTAAGTAACTTTCTTGTATATGGTGCCTCATAATTTAATAAAAGCAAGAACTCGTTATCTTTCAATAACAGCAAGAAACGCAAGCTTTTGCATGATTTTGAAAAAGGAACTCTCCTGCAAACAGAACAAAGAAGTGAATTTGTGCGGACCTCGCAGAGGACATCCTTAAAAGAATTTCTACTTTCTATTTCGAATTCAAAAAAATTGAAAATTACAAAAAGGAATTTAATTTTGCATTTCATGTTATTGGGTGCGGATTTCAGACTAGCTTATACGTCTTCCGGTTTGAGGCATCATACTCAGTCAGTGTCTGTGGCAACATAAAGAGAATTCTGGGACTTTAGTTGTCTTGAGTTGTTGTCACTTTCTGTGTCATATTTTGATTATCTGCTACTCCTTATAACTATGAAGATTTGATAGATTACTTTACATGTTTGATAGATTTTCATGAAATTTTTGCACCTTTGTTATCATGTTGCCTGCAACATGTTGCAAAGAAACATATAGGAGTCACTTTGACACTATCCATTGTCTTGCGTTCTGCAGCTTCCTGTGGCGTTACAAAAAATTCCGTAACAGTTTTCTGGGCAACAACATGTACATGTCACAACCTCTTTTATTTAAGAGGCTGTCCATGTAGAAATCAGGCAAAAGCCTACATAATCTGGCACATGAAGAATTTTATCCCAGCAAATTGATTGCATTAATGTATTGTTGGGCTCATATGTAATACAAAAATCACCGTGATTCATTTGAAAGCAACATGGATGACTTGTGATTCAGCCTAAAAGTTCATGAACAAAGCAACAAAATTTTGCAAATATGCAAGAGTTATCTCCTTTTTTTGCATATTTTCAATGCATTCTATATAAATTATATCTAAGTTATCACTTCAATAAACCAAAAATCTTAATTTGTTTTGGGGAATGGATGTTAACCTGATGTGAAATCAATGATTTTTTTTTAAAAACAAAATTTGTCATGTGCCGGCTATTGCCTGGGTTTTGCTTGGACAGCCGCTTTAAAATATTTAGTAGATAGCTTCCTCCTACAGTTATATATGGTGTGAAGCAATTTTATGCCTGTAACTCATCTACTGTTTACCAAATATTTTAAGACGAAGGCAACATATGTCTTCGATAGAAGACGGCCATTCTAGTTTAGTAAAAGAAATGAAGGGATGTTTGATATGAATAGATCACAGTTAAAGTGTTAAAATAAACAAAGTAGGCATGTAAAATAGAACTAAAACAAAGCCCAAGTTTTCTGACTTTAATAAATCCTTCCTCAGGATTAAGAAAATCAAATAAAAGAGAATAAAAATTGTTAGCAAAACATCACCTGATTAAAGATCATATCCCTTTACAAGTTGAACTTCATGGTCACCTGATCTGTCAAAGATATGCAAGTATTTTATCATAAACAAATCAAGAACTTAGCGAAAACACCATTATATGTCAATTAGATAGGGGGAAAACACAGTTCTATTGCCTCTTTAATTTTGTAATTTTCTGGGATTTTTAATGCAAAAACATGGATCATTTTTGTTAAGACTACAATACAAATTGAAAGTTTCTATTTTATGCTGATGTTTTAAAAAAGAATGAAAAGCACTTTGACTAAGTCCCTTGCACAAATTTTTATTTTTTATTGCAGACTTATTTTTGGGTATTGAATGAAGACCAACAATTTAGTCGAGCCTTCAAAGTTGGAGCTGATGGTGTAATGACAGATTTTCCTACAAAGTTAACCGAGTTTTTAGAAGCTCATCCTAAATATAGAACTCAGAGGTCAGATGTTTGACCTTAGTGGATATTTTTAGTACTTCTATGAAGGCTACAGTCAATTGCCTGGAACAAATTCAATGACTGTGATTATTGTAACCTTATACATGTATTTGATCTCATGTTGGATGCCAAAGAAAATAGGTATTTAGCTTCTCTGGTCCCTCCCTCATATGTTCAGAGGCAGCCTTATGGTACCTTTTTATTGCTGTTTTCATAAAGTAAAAACAAAGAAACAGCTGTCTCATTATTTTTGTTAATGTTTACTATGTAAAAAGTTGCATCATTTACTTTTGGGACCATTAAAGAATAAAGAAGAGAAGTCTCCCTCCCTCATCTGTTTTTGAAAAAAGGCATGAGAGGCTAAATATTAATTTTGTATGGCCTACATATTTTATTATATATTAACCATGATAAAGCAGGGATACAGATCAGTGTTAAAAGTATTTGTGATGTGTTTAATTGATTTAGATTATTAAGATGTTTTGTGTACTTTTTTAGAACAATTATTACATGTATTATTTATTAATATTTATTCCCACCTATTTTTGTCTATTCTGCAAAAGATAAGTTAATGGTCCCACTAGAATGAAAATAGAATTTTCTTGTTTGATAATGTTCTTCAAAATTTGATCAATTATGTACTTTATTCAGATTAAGATTTGGTTGATCTTAAGAAAATCAAGCTGTAGATGTTTTCATTGAACATGAATGTACTGGAGTTTCAATGAGCTCTGAGAAGCTTGATTTCTTTGAATGAAGCTGCCAGACTAAAACACACAGCCCATATTTTAGAGTTATCCCCCTTAATTAAATGCTCTATATCCTTTAAGACAGTTCAAGACTACCACATGATAATTATCAGTATTAAAAAAAATGTCTCTGATATTGACTCTGTTAGCTTCATCATTGTTTCAATGTTATTTAATATAAAGGTGAATGAGGACCATATTTCATACTGTCTCACTTGATTTGTATTTTATATATATCTGGTTGTCCTAATTTTGTGGTGTACTTATTTTCCCTATTCTCACTGTTAATATAAATGAGTTAAAAAATACTACAAGAAAATATGGTAATTCAATGTATGATCATTGAAAACAGTGAAAATTGATACCTGTAATATAGGTATAATGTGCACGAAAATTAGCAACCATGAATATTAATATGTTTACAGTATTACAGTATTTGTTTGTAATATTTTCAAGAGATGAAGATATGATGTATAGATTTTTAACCCACCTATTACATACATGAATTCATTAAATTGACAAGAAATCATTTTTTTATGTCAAAACAATGAATACAGAATTCTTTTGGGGTCTGTATGTTTTTGTGTCATTTTAAATTGATAAATTGAATTGTATCCTTAAGTTAATCAGCATGTTAAAGTTAGAGAACTAGTCTATAATTTGCAATAGATAATCATTTGTGGTTTTTTTTTTGTCAAATCATTTAGTTTACATGTACATTTTCCCATTAAAACTACATGTATTTTTTTTAGAGGCTGCAACTTGCAGGGGCAGATCCAGGATTTTTGAAAGGGTAGACATAAAAGATAAATATTGTAACTATCCATTTCTGAAAATATTTCTTTCTTCAAAATTCATTTATAAAATGCTGATAATTTTATTTTTGCAGAAGGGTTGGCATATGCCTTACACCTCAACCCCCCTTGCTCTGAAAACTACTGGTAGAAGGGTTTTGTTTATTCAAGGTAAAGTGCACAACACATGTTTATTAATAGATATACATGTTTTAGATAAAAAATCCACCAGTCATTGGCACAACTTTTATTTTAGTATTTATAGTATTCTTCTATATGTAATGTAATGATAAAATTCATTGGTTAATATCATTTTTGAAAGAGGTATTATTGTATGCTTCTTCTGACTGTGGAAGCTTAAACTAGTCCCAATCATTTACAATTGAATTTATAAGCATATTCAGTATTAAATTAGTAAGGATCATGTTGAAAGAGTTAGGTAGATGTGTAAACGAAAATTTCTTTAGTATTGTAAGGGTAGATCTAGAAAGATTCTAATATTTGACTGAAATGTTTATCATGAAGAGTGACATTTCTTTATGTCTTTGAACTTTTATCAGTTTGTGAGTCATTAAGTTGATACCAATTCCTACAAAATTGTTTATTGCTAAATGATATTTTACAAGTTTTTTAGCTCACCTGGACCGAAGGTCCATGTGAGCTATTGCCATCACTTGGCGTCCGTCGTCGTCTGTCGTCCGTCGTCGTCCGTCGTCCGTCGTCGTTAACATTTTTCAAACGTTAACTCCTCTAACACCATAAGTCCAATGGCTTTTAAATTTGGCACAGTTGTTAATTAGCATAGGTAGTATAAAACTAGCGTGGGGATTTTTGATTCGTTGAAAAACATGGCCGCCATGGCTAAAAATAGAACATAGGGGTAAATTGCAGTTTTTTGCAAATAACTCAAAAACGGTAACAGATATCAAAATTCTGGCAAGGGTAAAAGTGATCAGCACCTCAAGATCTACCTTCCCAGAAATTTTCAAGAAGATCCAACAACTGATGTAGGAGTTATTGCCCTTTTTCTGGATTTTTTCAAAATTTTGCACTTATTTAGCCCTATATCTTGAAAACTATACAAGATATTTTAAAAATTCAAATTGCATATGATTAAGCACATCAAGATCTACATTTCATGTAATTAGGTCAAAGCTGTAGAACCATTTCTTTTAGGAGTTATGGCCCTTAAAGCGTCAAAATTTACCATTTTTCATTACTTTTACCAAGAATTTCAAAGATTAACTTGTCTGACACCATACATCAAACTTCAACCAAACTTGGCACAGTAGTTTAATAGCATTATTGCTACAATTCTATCGTTTGGATTTTTGATTCCTAAAAAAATATGGCCTCCATGGCTTAAAATAGAACATAGGGGTCAAATTACAGTTTTTTGCAAATAACTCAAAAACGGTAACAGATATCAAAATTCTGATTGGAGACAAAAGTGATCAGCATCTCAAGATCTACCTGCTCTGAAATTTTCAGGAAGATCCAACAAAGGACATAGGAGTTATTGCCCTTTTTCTGGATTTTTTCAAAAATTTAGCCCTATATCTTGAAAACTATACAAGATATTTCAAAAATTCAAATTGCATATGATTAAGCACATCAAGATCTACAATTCATGTAATTAGGTCAAAGCTGTAGAACCATTTCTTTTAGGAGTTATGGCCCTTAAAGCGTCAATATTTACCGTTGTTCATTACTTTCCCCCCCCCCCCCCCCCGACTTGTCTGAAACAGTAAGACCAACTGCATCTTAACATGGCACACTGTTTGATAGCTTATATGCTACAACTTTATCGTTCAGATTTTTGATTCGAAAAAAAACATGGCCACCATGGATAAAAATAGAACACAGGGGCAAATTGCATTTTTTTGCTAATAACTCAAAACTGGTTTCAGATATCAAAATTGTGCAAGAATCAAAAGTGATCAGCATAATAAGATCTACCTTTCCTGAAATTTCGGAAAAGATCTGACTGCTGATGTGGGAGTTATTGTTCTTTTTCCTAATTTTTGCCAAATTTGCACTTATTAAGCCCAATGTCTTGAAAACTAACCAAGATATTTCAAAAATTTAAATCGCATATGGTTAAGCACAATAATATCTACAAATATATGTATCTGTGTAGTTCAGGTGAGCGTTTCAGGCTCTTGGGAGCCTCTTGTTTAATTCTATATTTGATGCATGACCTGTACAGCCCATGAGTTAGATTTGTAAATTTTAGAAATTCAAGCTGGTTTAAACTTCAAATTAATTTTTAAAAAGCCCTTTACATTTTAAACGTTTTATTCAAACATTGAATAAAAGTCAAGGGGTGTGTTCATGTGTCAGATTAGATTTGATCAAATATTGCATGTTATTGTATATTTAATTTAAAGAATCAAATACATGTAAGTGCAATTTTGTTTATTTATTGATTTTTTATTGTTAATTTATTATATGTGACTTCATGTACTAAGTTATTAAAGGTTTTACTTCATGTACTTAGTTATTAAAGGTTTTCTTTAATTTTACTATATGTGATTATCATTTAAACAATGTGATTTTTTTGTGGAGTATAAATTTATTTGCTGGGGATGACCCACGAAATTGGATTCCTAACAAAAAAATAATAAATAGTGTCTGCCCATTTTGGTGTGGAAACATATTGTTTTTGTCCTGTCTGAACTCATCTGAAACTACTGAAGCAAATTCAAGGAAACTTGGTATAAAGGCCATATGACCAGGAATTTTGATCCTCACATTAGTTGGAGTTATAGCCCTTTGAACTTAGAAATTTGCTCAAAATCCTCATTTATCATCTCTGAAACTACTGAACAACATTTATAGAAACTTGGTATATAGGAAGGACACTATAATATATGTTGTGCATGTTACCAGGAATTTTTTATCCTCAAATTTTTGTAGGAGGTGTAGCCCTTTGAACTTAGAAATTTGCTGGAAGTGTTCATTTCACAGCAATTTATAATTAAAATTAGTAGTAGATACATTGTAATATGATGCTGAAAATAATCACATTTCATTTTTTGGCCCAGAAGCAAAGGGTGTAAAATTTAAGACACATCCACAAAAAATTAATTTGTAACAATCTTCAACAATATATTGTCATGAAATAAGTTGTTTCATAAACTATAGCCATAGCTACAGCTGATGAGGAATGACAATAAACATGATAATAAAAGCAAACTTACCAGAAAACTTCTCTCCATAAACATGACTGAAAACTTCTCCAAACAAATTTCCTTTCATAACCTGGGGTTGTGATTTAGGACATTGATAGCTGTAATGTATCATCTTGTCAGCACAACTCCTCTGAATTTAATGAAACTTGCTACATATGAAGGACACCAAATGTAGTGCATATTACCAGAAAATTTTGAACCTCAAATTTTTGTAATAGCCTATTGAACTAAAAAATCCTGGTTTATCATCTTATCATACTCCTCAGATTAATGAAACTTGGTATATAGGAAGGACACCATATGTAGTGGTGCATATTGGCAGAAAATTCTGATCTTCTAATTTTTGTGGGATGTATGGCCCTTTGAACTTAGAAATTTTATGAAAATCCTTTCCCATCTTGTCAGCGCAACTCATCTGAAACAACTACTGAATTAAACAAAACTTGATATGTAGGAAGGTCACCATATATCCTGGTAATTGTGCATAATACTAGGAAGTTTTAATCCTAAATTTTTTGTTGGATTTATGGACCTTTAAACTTAAAACTTTTGTGGGAAATGGGGGAAGGGCATTGTTTTTGCAGGCAAAAAAACAAACTTTAATTTATCATTGCTTTATATGCTGCAGATTTCAGAACCACAAATCTAACACTTTTTCATCAATCCAAGAAAAAACTTGTACCTGCAAAAGTAGAGTCCACAGTAGGCAATTTGTCCTGGTGAGCGTTGATGCTTAAAGTTTATAAGGGGATATTTTTAGATAAAATTTCATGATTTCTCTGTTACCTGTAGTTTGTTTGTCATATTCATGTTCACAAACGACACAAAGAGTTCATTTTTAATTGGCATTGAACATGGTCATCAATTTTTGACATGCTTAATTTTTTGCAGTTTTGGTAATGCATATTCATTGCAAACATTAAACCTTTAAAAGTTTCCACTTTTTAGCTCACCTGGACAGTCCATGTGAGCTATTTCCATCACTTGGGTGGCTGTTGTCGTCTGTTAACAATTTTTCAAAAATCTTCTCCTCTGAAACTACAGATCAGATCAGAATTTAATGAAACTCGGTATATTTGATCCTTAGGGTGTCTTGCACAACAATTGTGTTTCGATTTTGATTCGTCAAAAAACATGGACGCCGTTGCTGAAATAGTTTTTGCCCTATAGAATGAAAACTATTGCAGAAAGAGAAAAGCTGTTGCTGTATTGTTTTGGAAGTTGTAGATGAACCTTTTTAGTGGTTATAGATCATAGATGAGACTCTTAAAGCATAAGGACCAGGTGAGCAATTTAGGCTCCATGGAGCCTGCTGTTCAGTTATCTGCTGATACATGTTGAATGCAGTTTGAAATATTTCCATTGCTTGAGGATGTTGTGTCCTGTACATTTATTCAAAATCATTTTATTTTACGTGGAAATCTGGGTCAAAACTTATAATATTTTTTTATATAACAAGACATGGACACATGACAGAACATCTACACTTTATTCCATAAAAGCATTAATAGTTACAATTCACACACAGATAAAGGTGGAAGGACATACAAGTCAATTTACTAAAAGTTTTCACTCTTGTAATGTGCTTGTGTAAGTTTCTCATAAAAATATGATACAAAAGCTGATTTAAGAACATAATTCACTTATAATTGAAAACTATGATGGCAATGTCACTGTGTTAACTTTAAACAGAAGCAGAGGATATTTAGAATGGGTCCATATTCAAATAACTAGATGGAGCCTTCCCCGGAAGGCATATGTCGCCTGCGTATCTATGTTTGCTTGTCAAACAGGAAGTATTTAATTTTCAGCTATAAAATTGCCTTACACCTTATAGTACTATGCGATGAAGCTACATACCAAATATCAAGAGGCTGTGGCATGTAGTTGCCTGGAAAACTGTGACGAAAATTTGGTATCTATGTCCATTATATATAAAACGTTAAGTGTTCGTCAAACAGGAAGTAGTTATTTTTCGGGCATAAAATCCTTTTACACCTTATAGTACTATGCCATGAAGCTACATACCAAATATCAAGAGGCTGTGGCATGTAGTTACCTGGAAAACTGTGACGAAAATTTGGTATCTTTGTCCATAATATATAAAACGTCAAGTATTCGTCAACAGGAAGTAGTTATTTTTGGGTATAAAATCACTTTACACCTTATAGTACTATGAGATGAAGCTACATACCAAATATCAAGAGGCTGTGGCATGTAGTTGCTTGGAAAACTGCGATGAAAATTTGGCATCTATGTCCATTATATATAAAACATTAAGTATTCGTCAAACAGGAAGTAGTTATTTTTCTGGCATAAAATCGCTTTACACTTTATAGTACTATGCGATGAAGCTACATACCAAATACCAAGAGGCTGTGGCATGTAGTTGCCTGGAAAACTGCGACGAAAATTTGGCATCTATGTCCATTATGTATAAAACATTAAGTATTCGTCAAACAGGAAGTAGTTATTTTTCGGGCATAAAATCGCTTTACACCTTAAAGTACTATGCCATGAAGCTACATACCAAATATCAAGAGGCTGTGACATGTAGTAGCCTGGAAAACTGCGACGGAAATTTTTGTGACGACGCAGGACGACGGATAGTGCCAAAGTAACCCCTATATGTCGCTTCTGCAACACGTTGCAGGCGACATAATAAATAGATAAGAAAATGCATGATACCATGTTGGATGTTCACATGTTTTGTATAAAGTGATAATGAACTGATAGAATGAAGATTTTCTTATGTAAAAATGAAAGTTTGACATATATACATATGACTTCTAATGAAAACATGATAAAATATGCATGTCTAGTTTAACCTTATCTTTGCTTCAAGTTATTTGGGTTAATAAAAACAATATTAACATGTGTTATTTAAGTTAAAGAATACAAGTACATCAGTCTTTCTGACAATAAAACAATTCATAAATATAGAAAAAGATTTTAAAACGAAGGTAAAGAGAATTCAAATAATTTTAATGAAATGAGAACATTCAAATGTCACAAAATAAAAATATTTGAAATGCTTTTTACATGGTTCTTTTATATAGAATGTTTGACACTGGAAACCTAGGCTGAACAGTTCGAAAAAAAATATAAGATTAATAAATTAAGTAAAATTCATTTATTTTTGTGGGCATCAATCTTCATGGTTTCCCTCCAAAAACATGTTTCTTTGAATTTATAATTTCATGGTTTGCACATGTAGAAGGAACCACTATAAACTAACACGTTGTTGAATTTATATATTGTGATGGGCTGTCACTCTCAAAACCCACAAAAATTGGTACCCTACAAAAAATAATGAAACTAAAGTATTTGTTTTTTAAGTTCACATTTCTTCTTGATACATAAATACAAATTGTATACAATATTATGTTTTTAACCAAGACAGTACATTGTATCTTCAGCCAATATGGCAATAAGTCTTTAACAGCTGTATGTAACCACCATGTCATAAGTCTTCTAAAATATAACTGTAACATCATGTGGATCATCCCATCCCGAAGAACTTGACAGATCTATCCATACTGACAGAGGAGATAAACGTGGAATTGTGTCCGAAGCGTACACCAGTAGCCATCGCTGTGTGGTCGTTGAACACAGATAACTCTTGCCACTGCTTGCACAAGTAAACTCTGAAAATAAACCAGAATTAGATATTAAGTACTTGCAAAATATGACATTTCAAATTCTTACAAAAATATCATATATTTTTGTACGGAGATATTATGTATTATTGTATTATATTTATTGTTTGTAATATATATTAACATGTCAATAGAAGAAATAAATCTATGGTTAGTTACTAATTAGGTTAAAAACTTTCTATCAGAAATTCACAAGTGTGAAAGGGAAAGATTATACAATTATCACCCTAGTTGGTGTGTGACCCGGTGGTTTCTTTCCCCGAGAAAGTAAGGTCAACCGAGGGCTTGCCCCGAGGGTGACCTTACTTTTCGAGGGGAAAGAAATGCCGGGTCACATATCATCTAGGTCAATAACTGTTATATTATATCGAATATTTAAATGAAACTAATTCAATATTAAATTCTGAAACATATTTTGGACATTTTAACCGTTTTCCATTGAAAAAAATACAGCCCATACAATTTTGAAGTAAAAACATGGGGTTCACGTGCGAAATCTCACGAGAGGGTGACCTTACCATGCGACCCAACGATTACCGGTTGACCCAGCGAAATATCACATGTCATGTGACCACGTCTTAGTGAATCACAATAAAGATTTTTATATGAGTATATAATATATTGCATTTTTCCGTAAATACCTTTTTTCAGTGTGAGATGCGAGCATGTGCAGCAATCTCACACGGGTCAATTAACCAATAAAGACCATTGGTACTGATATTGATTGATGATATCTACCAATGAAATGCGATGTTATTTAAAACTTTTGGTTTTTACAATGAAGTCCACTAAGGTTTCAGTATATAAAAATTTGATTTTCACGGAAGAAATAGGTACTTACATGCATTCTTGGAAAGTCACCAATGATCTTTCACTCGTGATAGAATACTGAAAAATTCTATCATTTGTGAAAGATCAGTTGGTCTTTTCCAAGAACTTATGTAAGAACCTATAATTCTCTACAGTAGTTTCAGAGGAAAAGCATCTAAAAGATGATAAATCAGGATTGTTTTGGCAAATTTTCAAGTTCAATGGATCATAACTCCAAAATCATATCCTAGTGAAAAAAGTATGAATTCCTTGTTTATATTTAACATGTTCCGTTTTAACCTAGTGAAAATAGTATGAACAGGTCCTGCAAGTACCAAAAGAGCTAGGTAGTTCAATTGAACTAGGTGGGCTCAATTGAGCTTTATATTATCTCCCTTTGTGATTCTTAACAAAAAGATCTTTATTTGTTTCAGTTGTTGTCAGTGCAAGATGAAACTTTCTCACAACTTTAAGTCAACATATCTGAACAAAGAAACATCAAAATGTTGAACTTGTACCGTCGACTTTTAAAGAATCAAATTTGCATTAGACTTAATGCAATAAAGTCAAATTTTTATTAAAAAAATTTCCACAGTAGAAGTGAAAATTTTTAATTGCTTATTGACAAAGATCACCTTCTGAAAACAATCTTATAATTTCATATTGCACAGGGAAGATTTAATAAAGATAGGCAGATTTTAGTCAAAAACAGCAAAGGGAGATAATAATTTAAAGCTCAATCAAGCTTAACTAGCTTGATTGAACTACCTAGCTCATTTGGTACTTGTACATGACCTGATGAACTCCTTGTTCAACATGTTCGTTTTTTGTCTACCACTCACCTGATATCTGAGCCAGCCACTGCTAGGTATGTACCGCTCTGATCAAAGGACAAGGACCTCACCTAGAGAAAAAAAATAATAACTATAAACTGTGAATAATGCCAAAGAATGCATATTCAAATACATCCACATGTAATCATGTATAAGCATAAGAAAAATGCAAAAGAAATTTATATCATAATTGGAGTTTTTTTCCATCAAATTTGATTTGAAAATTTGTTTTAAAAAGGTGTAAAGCATGTGTGAACTGGCTCTGTATAAATCTTAGTACAAATCTTTCAAGTGATATTTTTAACTGTAAAACTATAAAGGAAAGATTATTTTCAAGTTTTTTTTAAGTTTAGGTTTCATTACACATGTAGTACAACAGAAGTAGAAGTACATGTGAATAGAACAAAAGGAGAAATAAAACTTTGACAATTAAGGTCAAAAGCCATAATCCCTAGATTTATAGGTTGATTTTGATAAAATTAAGTATTCATGTAGGTAACATTTTTGCAAATATTGAAAATAGCTTTTGGAGCAAAAGTGTCTACATTGAAAATTTTATGAAAATCGCATTCAAAAATCACAGAACAATCAATGTTAACACTACAGATGTAGAAACATTGTACTATATATCAACCTCATATTTATCATCCAGGGTCAGTGTTTTAAAGTTCTTCAGTTTACGTAAATCCCAAAGTTTGACAACGGAATCTTCAGCAGATGTGGCTAGGTAGTAACCTGAAAAATAAGAGAGAATTGCAAACAATAACTTTTAAATGTATCAGCAAACAAACGTTTTTTAAACTTCTTTTTTTATTACATGTATCTTAACAATGTTTAATTTTTAGGTTTTAGTGGACAAGTTTTATATATACAGAACTTTATCACTTTTTAAAATAGGTTATTTCTTTTTTAAGGTCTTTTAATTGTACTTGTATCATCTTTTTCATGTTGAATGTATTACTTTGTATGTGCTGTTAAATGCTCAGAATGATAAATTTTATATACTGTGGATTCATTTATTTTCATGGTTTGATAAAAGTTGATAAGTTCGTGGATTCTTAAATTTGTGGTTCTGAAGAGTGCAACATACAGATCAATGTTAAATTACCTTTTCCTGGAGCATCAAATTTCATGGGTTGATGCCACCCACGAAAACCATGAAAATTGATACCCCACGAATAATAATGAAACCACAGTATTGCTCTTTCTTAAATGTGTAAATATTATAATATACAACGGTTGTTGGCATAGACATGGAGTATTTGAAAACAAGACTAATATGAACATTTACTAAATGTTTATAAAGTTTATCAAACAATACTAGAAATAGAATTACTTCCACAAAGTTGAATGCTTTTTAAATATTTCTGATCTTCCATCTTACATCTCTTAGTATATGTAGTTCTTGAGAATAGTTTTACTAGTCATCTAAAACATGGGCATAACACAATTTGGATCTGTCGGACCATTTATTTATTTTTTTTACTTTTTTTTCTCTATAAATAAGACTAAAATTTTTCATGTTTTTTGTTCTGATGTTAGGTTGGGTCAGACATAAGGTTTAGATGATGAATCTTATACTTACCGTTTTCAGAGAATGCTATGCTAGTGATGGGTCCTTGATGTCCGGGGAAGTTGGCAACGTTGGCTCGTTCTTTCAAATCCCAGATCTTTATCATTGAATCTTCAGTACCAGTACCAAAGATCAAACCGTCAGGATGGAACTGGGCACAGGTTAATGCTGAAAAATGTTATTTGTATTGTCAGACCAAATGAAGTGTTAACGTAAAACATCATACAGTGTATTTGGATAACTTATTGAGGAGAAAATAAACAAATTATTAAGTCAGAGCTATTCAAGAAACAAATATGGACAGTTGCACCTACAAGGTCTTCCTTTGAATGCTATATTTAAAATTCTAAGTCCAATTATCTTCCCTGAATTATATCTAACAACAATGAAAATATTTCATGCACATCTACATATGATGTATTTCCATCATGTAAAGTTTCATCAAAATCCACCAGCAGTTAAGGAGGAGTTTTACATACAATGTAGGTTAACTATAATGTGTTTATTAAAGTTATAAAATTCTATCCACGCATTCAAAAGCTATGCTGGATGGGAGTTTTGTCTATTCAAGACTTATCTAAGGCGCTTTTGCCAAAATGTCAAAAATGTCAAACACAATAAATGAAAATAAAGGACAGATGAGAGACAGTATGATTCCTACATAATCCCAAACTTTATTTGAGGGGGGGGAGTATAAATATATTACCATGCTGTGATTGTGGATCATTGACTTTAGTCAGCACTCTTCCAGTTCTAAGATCTGAGAAAGCCCAATGCTGTAAAGGAAAAGGGTAGATTACAATGTTAATATCAAGATTTGTTTTATTTTTTTGTACTTATTTTGTACTAATGATCTTGTGATATACCAATTACTTGTGTAAATTTTTCAACAATTAAAAAAAAATCTTTCCTACTTTGCAATGTTTTTTTTTTCGATTCCACTGTACAAATAACACACAGGACTATGAACACAATGCTCTATGAGGACATTCCCATAACAGAAAATTTTAAGACAAGTAATTTTTGGAAGCCATTTATTTTCTCAGATTGTATGTCAGCAGAACAGAAGTTCACTTTACATTTAATTGATACAAATAAATTTGTTGTTGTTTTTTATAATAAATAATGCTTTACCAAAGTTTCTAAATTATGTAGCTGCCAAGTTGCCCTTCAACACAAGACAAAATAAAGTAGTTGCAAAAATTGTTGGTAAACAGTAAGTTTGTTCAAACCAAAATTCACTGAATGAGTCCTTACCGTATCTGTGGATGAACTCAAGAGATAGTCTCCAGTAGCGTGTAAACTGATTCCAGTGACAGGGGCATCATGGGCTCTGATGATCTGGGCACACTGAGCTGTCTGTACTCCCCAAACTCTGATGGTACAATCTGGTGAAGCTGTGAATACAAGTTCCTGAAAAATACAACAGCATATGTTAGTCGATTATTTCTATGACTCAATTTTTTTACAAAAACTTTTTGTCTTTTCTAACATAACAATACTCTGTTAAGAAACTAGCTTTAAAGTAAATCTGTTCTGTTTTCAAATGATAGGTTTCCCCATCACACCCTAGCAACTAGTATTAGTTCCCTTCCTCGCTTTTCTTGCATTTTGGATTACAAACAAAATAAAACATTGTGTTAAAGTGAAGGTGTCAAATGCGTTGTATAAAGCAGAACAAAAGTTTACTTTTCTTTTCACAGGAATTCGCCTTGCTGATTGCAGTTGTAATGCTATGTAGTGATTCAATTAGACATTGACAGAGACATGACATAAGTGACCTTCAATGACCTCTTACCTCATCTGGATGATATATGACACTGGTGACCTTTTTAGAATGACCTTTGAGGATGGCCATCACTTGTTCTGTGTGTAAGTTAAATATGACCTTGTGACCGCTTACCTCATCTGGATGATATATGACACTGGTGACCTTTTTAGAATGACCTTTGAGGATGGCCATCACTTGTTCTGTGTGTAAGTTAAATATGACCTTTAATGACCTTGTGACCGCTTACCTCATCTGGATGATATATGACACTGGTGACCTTTTTAGAATGACCTTTGAGGATGGCCATAACTTGTTCTGTGTCTTTGTTAAATACTACTGCATTCTTGTCATTTCCACCTGAAAATAAAGTAGGAAGAATGTTTTCATAAAATTAATGTGTAATTATAGGATAATTAATTGGGTCGAGTGAATAACAAAAATATGATCACGAGTCAGTGAACACATCTGATTTAACAATTTGGTTCCACGCACAAGTAAAATCTGAGTGTGTTCATATTTTTGTTATTCACAACACCTAATTAACTATCATATTTGTAACATAGATAAAATGATGATATTTAATCATTTTTAAACAAATTAATTTGACTGGCGTATGAATTAAGACTGCAGCAGTCATGCGGACATCGCAATACAATTCACGACCTCATCATTAAGTTTGGCGGGAAAAGATGCAAGAGTGAAAATAATTTGGTTATTTCACACTGTGAATCTACCAGATTTTATTTCACTGGGAAAATCGGTATTTCATATGAATCTATGTAATAAAGATTTTTATTGCACTCATAAGATGCAAGGACATGTATTAATGAAACGTTTTTGAAAGTGGATATTTACCAGTAACAATTCTTGATGTGTCCTTCAGACAGACATCTAAAGATAAGATTCCTGGTACACTAGCACTATGTAATCCCTGTAAATATAAAGCATAATAGTCATTTTTACTTTAAGCATTTGAAAAGCTGTAAAACTTATTGAAGATGGAAATGACTGAATTCTATTAAACAGAAAGCAATCCAACACTATGTGATGATACTGCATACCATATATTAAATATCAGGGACTGTGATAAGTAGTTTTTAAGAAAACTTTAATTGATTTTTTTTCCCTAAACATTCATCATTTTATAACCCAGAATTACCCTTCGTGAAATATAACAAAAAAATTACCAAAATTATGAATATTTACATTTATGTGCAGGGTTGCCACCTTTTTGGTGTAACAAATTTCAAGGGGTTTTCTGACCTTTTCATGGGAATTTCAGTCATTTTGGAAATGATAAAAAAAAATCATTATTATATTTTCTCAAAACATTCCATTGGCAAGTTTTTTCAAGGATATTTTTTTTCAAAACTCGAGGTCTTTTACAAAAACTTAAAATTCAAAATAAATCCAATGGTTTTTCCAGATTTCATGGATGTGGAAAGGGTGTGGATGAGTTGTTTCACAAACATTAGTTCAACATCATGAAATATTAATTGAAGAATTACTGCTCAATTAAGATCGTAAATCAGTTACAAAATTTTGAATTGTTGAAAGGTAGTGAGGCTACTTGTTCCCATCTTTGTTTTTTCTACATTGCTATTGTACTATACCGTATGTGATGCCAGCTGTCTGTAGGACTTGATATCTTCGACGGTAGCCAAACCTTCAGGAACTGTTTTACCTCTCTGTTGATCAAAATAAAAGATTTTATAACTTATATTGAATATCTAGAGATATTTTACCTTATTGTAAACAAGAAGCAAATATGCCTCGAAAACCAGAACTTTTACTTAGTGAATATTAGTTAGTCATTCTTTTTTCACTGATAATACAAGGCATATGCTGATTTTGTTAATAAAGAACAAAGATTTAATTTCAAGTTTCAATGTTCACTTAAATGCAATCATTTACCTTGTGAACCTGTAACAGTGCAAATTACCAATAATGCATCCCAAAAACCCTGTACTGTTACTCCACAAATAATTTGATTTAACCATGAAATGAATGCGGATCTATTTTAACTATTTTGAAAGATTTTAAGTTGAACACTTTGTCAAACATGCTTGAACTTGATACTGGATTTTTTTCACTAACAGTAAAAAGATTTCTTTACATTTCTATTCATTTATAACCTGTGTAATATGAGTAACTGTTCATACCAAATAAATTCTTAGTTCGTAAGTAGTATGGTTTAGTCATATTTATTTGTATTATAAATTTTTGGTCAGTTCTAAATGGGTTACCTTCTTTCTCTCAGCTGTAAGTAATGTAGCTTTGTCTTGTAACTGAAAAAAAAAACCAAGAAAAAATGCTGTAAATGTAGTGATTTATCAAAGCAAAAACGAATGATAGATGTAGAACAGTTCCAGTAAGCTAAGGAATACTTTAACTTTTACAAAGAACTTTTATTTAACATGTAAACTTGTTATCATAAAAGACTTTTATAATTACCCACCATTTGAATGTTTATCATTTGTGAGTCCCTATTCATAAAAAAAAGAACTTTCACTTGGTCAGCAAAATTTATAACTAATTCATTAAAATTGCCTTCACTAGAATAAAATCATCAAAAATTTAAATAATTTATCCTTTAACTAAGTGACATGGGTTACCTTCTGTAAGACTTCATCACTCATGCCAGCCTCCTCCATTGGTTGAGTAGCTTCAGGTCCTGCCTCGGCTCCAATAGACTGTGAAAATAAAAGAGGGTTTAAATTATAAATCAAGATACAAATAATTTTCATTTGGACTATTTTTTAATGTTTCATAATTGCACAAAAGGTGGTTTTGTTAATACAGCACAAACATGATTTGTTTAAATGTTGGATTTTTTCTAATGTCTTTTGAAAGAAGGCTTATGTTTTCAAATTTGACACTTAAAAGTATTAAGATACAGTTTTGTAACATATCAAAATAAGTTCATGCAATAAAAAAAGCTTTAATTGAACTACTCTCAAATGTAAACACATGAAACAAAGCACTGACAGACAGACAGACTCAACATACATAATTAATGGTAAACTTACTGGTTGTGGAGCTGGAGCAGCATAACTTCCAGCTGTGATACCAGCCTGGGGCTTCAGTGTGGCCAGAGCTAAAAGAGAAATATTTACAAATAACATATCCAAGTAATTATAAAGTATTTTTAAGTATGCATTATAAGCCATGGTTTTGTTCATTCATAACCTACCCCATACCAATTACCCTATCTTGCACCCGTATGGTCCAAATCTTAAGGATAATTGCTGGTCAATTTTTCAGATTTTTGTCAGATTTTCAGAATTCTCAGGATTTTACATTTAGAATAGGGATAATTTATTTGCCTGATAACTTCCTATAATCTTTTTGTAATATGGTTTAGTGGGTCCTTTAGAGCCAAATTCAGCCAATTCACTAAGTTTATAAATTTCTTGTTACTGTTGCATTGGTTTTAATACTAAAACAATTCTTATGCAAAACCTATGAAAAAGGTCAAAGAAAGCCTTTTCCTCTTATTATTATCAAATCCTCTTATCAAAATTTGATCTCTTATTATCTTGAAAACAGATTGGCAACCAAAACATTTTTTAAGCTTATTTAATACATTTACCCAGGGTCTTTTAATCAAATATACAAATTTAGATAGCTTGTTATTTTCAAACTGACCAGTGAACATCCTTAATAGGACTTACAAAACATCACAACTGATATGATACAATGCATATAACAAGTCAAAATCTGTAGCACATGCTGTGTAAACCTTCCATCAATGGCCCTAAGGGTTATATATAGATGTCTCTAGTTTAAAGACTTATTGGGAGAACCAACAAGAATATGCCCAGTCTCGCAACATTTAGGACGGATGGACAAATGGACCTGAGTGTTATATGCTCCCTTATTTAGTAGAATGGTCCTAAAAAAAACCTTCAAATATGCATGTTATTTTGACCAATTGAAATCATTGCATTATATCCTCGGTGCTGGATTTGGCTTCCTTGTTCCAACGTTTTGGTTTTGAGTACTTTTCGTTTTCAACAGTTTTGGAATTTTACCTTCCAAAGGTTTGATTTAAATGCTACTGATGAGAGGTTACTCCTTGAAATATCGATATATAGCATATCCAAATTAACCATTTATACCCACGTTTTGGTATTTGTAATAATGATCTAATACTAGCTAAATACCTTCTCTAGCAGCTGTAACTTCCTTGGTTAGACGAGCTATAACACGACAAGCAGCATCATGCTGGTACAGAGCATGGGACAATTCTGTAATAAACAAGTTTTATTAACTAAATCAATGTGAACAATATACCTTAAAACATTATTTATAAATTGACAACATTTAAGGTTTATCATGTATATAGACAAAATTCTTTAATACATCATGTACATCAGAAGATAAAATATGCTTCAATTGTGGAATGTCTTATCTACCATTTCAGGTTACGTTTGTGTTGCGGGCTTATCATGCTCAATTGCTAATTGTATCATAACCACATTCAACAAATTTTCTTTGCTACTGTAAGCAGGGTTGCCACTATTTTGTTGTTGCAAAATTCAGGGGTTTTTCAAGCCATTTTCAAGGATGAAAATAGTCGACAAAATTTGAGTCCCCCGATGAAATTTTCTGTGATACAGTTCAATCATGAACCTTTATTGAGAAACTATAAAATTTCAGGGTTTTTCAAAGATATTTTCATTTTTTTCCAAAATTCAAGGGTTTTTCCAGGTTTCAAGGATGCATGGCGACCCTGTGGAAGAATATATTAAAAAGCATAATTAACCTTGTCTGGCAGTTTGAAGCTGCTGACGTAGTGTAAAACTGTGTAACATCTGGGCATCCTAAAAATATAGAAATTTTGACATTAAACAAGCTATATGCTGCAGCAAACACAGTCATTTCTCATCAAATCCCAATGACATGTTGCCCTACCGTTTATCACAATCATTGAATCATGAAGCTGATGTGAGGGGTATAACTTTGTGATGACTATATTATTGTTTGTTCATGCTCTGATACATATTTGTAGACATTTTGTTGGTGATATCTTGCTTCTTTCATTATGTAATTTTCAAGGTAAACATGATTTTGAGACAGATGTATTGAAAAAAAAGAAAGTCCTGACCACTAGATGGCCTTCTAATTTAGCTATAATAGGTGCTGGGAGCCATAAGACAACTAAGTTAGTTTTTAATTCAACATTAAAAAACAAACAACCAAGCCGTGTGTCTACTAAAGGAATCCCATCCCCCTTATATCATCTTACCATGCATACAAATAAAAAAGAATTTCAATTATGAATATGAATTTGATCTGGTACACAATTATTTGACTGATACTAACCCATTCATCTTGTAATGTCTTTAATATAGCTGGTATGCTGGTTGCTGATGCAGGCCTGGGTTTCACTAAGGGGTTGGCTGAAAAATACAGAAAATAACTTTAATAATTTACATGTATCATGTTTTTGGAAAATTATGACATATAATCATGATAATTGCATTAGTTTACAAATATTGAAATGAAAAAAGCCAAATAGTGCTTTTATTGCTCGTTTTCATTCTCAGGCATGAAATTAAAAATAGACAGATAGAAACAGATACAAATACACTTCTTTAATTTACCTTTAACCTCTACAAGATTTTCTGCTGCTAATGATTCTCCATTCATAGGATCAACTCCATTTTCTTTTATGTATTTTTCTATCAGTCTCCGTTCATAAATGTGTCCAGAAACAGGGGAGATAACTGGCTGTTCCGGCACTTCATTGCTTACTAAAAAAGAAAATTCATCATATAATGTGAATATTGCAGTCAAACGTTAAGTTTTAATGAACAAACATCAAAGTCATTACAATATGAGACAACTTACATTGAGGAGACTTGTAAAAATTTACATGTAGGTACTTAACCTTTAACATGTTTAATACTTTCATCTAGCAGCAGGACCACTTCGTAAACTTCTGTAGCTGCCTCTCAATGCAACATGAACAAATTTGTAGATAATAATAATAAGCACCTTTATTTCAACAGGATTATGGTCTTGAAAGGTGTTTTAGATAGCAAGGAGTTTTTTATAACTATTTTTGAACATGCACCTGTGATTGATCATTCATATGCAAGCATTCTTTTAGTACAATTCTAGAAATTGAAAGTACAAACATACAAAATCTAGGTCAACTTGCTGACATCACCTAGAAATGCTTTTTTTAAATGTTGGTAATCATTTTTTTAAAGATGCCATATTACCAGCAATTTTCACAAAACCTGCACTTGTTCACAAGCAAATTGTTTAATTGATAAAAAATTTACCCAAGGTTTCTGTATCTTAATAAAATACTTTGACCTCTATAAAGGCAGTAAACATTTTCTGAAATTTTAATTCCTGCATATACATGTCAAGGTAAATGTTTATTTCTATTTGATGTTACATGTACAATAACAAAATAATTGGATGATTATTAAGTTATTGAAAATACCTACAGACTTAAGACCACCATGCTTGTTATGCTAATAGAATAGAAAGAAACTTGTTTTTAGGATACATATCTGAAATTGTATCCAAATTATAAAACTTGAACATCCTTGAAAAATTCAAATACTTAATGAATACGTCTGAAACTGATGTTCTCATCAGATTCTTTTCATTCTTGGAAGATTGTAAGAAGACTCCAAATTCGTCAGGATTGTTTAGGTCATAATAATTATGAATGTTATATGTTCTGCGTCTTTGTTATTGCATGATATTCTGTCTATTGTAGAATGTTGTTTCCCTTTCAGTGATGATAACTGTGATAACTGGCTGCTCTTTAAAGAATGGTATGCAAAACAAGGATCAAATGGGAAGGGAAAACATCAAGAGAATTTTAAAAACTGTCCCTAAGGGTGTACGCCAAGATGGAGTTTGGTCCCCTACCATGTGTAAAGTATTGATAAATGACCTGTTAACAACGCTAGAAGAGAGCAAAATCTAATGTGGAGTCCCAATGGTTGCGGATGATGTACATGTTTGTAACTCTCATAGCCAAAGATCTGTATGACCTTCAGACAATGATCAATGTGCATACTAATCATGCAAACAAAAACAGATACCTTTTTAGTCACCAAAAGTCGTGTGTGCTTAAATTAAAGGACAAATCTGAAAACAACTGGTCTATGAATGGAGAAAAGCTAGTAACACCAGACTCCGCTAAACATCTCGAAATAAGTAGAGACAATCAGTCAAGTTTGATGTGAAGGATGTAGTACCAAAGAGAATACAAACCACAAGGAAAACTGTCTGCACTCTCATGGTGCTGGGCTGCATGGCTTAAACAACCTTAACCCTGCCAGTCAGTTTATAATTCTTTTATTCTACTGACTGAGGATTTGATAAGAATTGGGATTTACACAGTGATTCTGTATGTATTTTTCTCTTTTACTGGACATGTCCAGTATTCATGTACATTGCATAGATGAAAGTCAACATTTTTACTGGACCAAATAAGTTTTTACCGGACTTGTCTGACAGGTCCTGTACAAGTACCAAACAAGCTAGGTAGTTCAGTCGAGCTAGGTAAGCTCGATCGAGCTTTAAATTATTATCTCCCATTGTGATTCTTAACAAAATGATCTATATTTGTTTCAGTTGTTGTCAGTGCAAGATGAAACTTTCTCACAACTTTAAGTCAACATATCTGAACAAAGAAACATAAAAATGTTGAACTTTTACCGTTGACTTTCAAAGAATCAAATTTGCATTAGACTTAATTCAATAAAGACCAATTTTCATGAAAAAAATTTCCATGGTAGATGTGAAAAATTATTATTGCTTTATATTGACAAAGACAACCTTATAATTTCATGATGCATAGGGAAGGTTAAATAAAGATAGGCAGATTTTAGTCAAAAACAGCCAAGGGAGATAAAATTTAAAGCATGATCGAGCTAAACTAGCTCGATTGAACTACCTAGCTCGTTTGGTACTTGTACAGGACCTGTCTGATGACCATCGGACCTATAGAATGACTGTTTACACATCCACTGTGGAAGAGGTTTGCCTGACAAAGGCGATTTTTACAGATTTTGTAAATGGTACAACAGGATGAAATGTAAATTTTCGAGCTTTCTTACTAATTTGGAGATACCCTAACATGCCGGTTCACAACAACAAACATGTGTAAAAGACCGGTGTTTTGGCTAGTTGATATATGCGTCATAATGACTCATTTTATGACAAACCACTTAAACTCATTCACCAAAATCTACATCACAATAACAATGATCCAACAGCAATATTTGACTAATAAAGCTACACAAAATCTGGAAGAAACAGTGATTTTCGAACAATATTTCTTACTTGCACAGCAGAGCGCCATTTTGTTAAAATCACGTGATAAATTGAAAACACGCAAAAAGATGACGACCCGGTCGTGTACTAATACACCCGGATTTTGTTTTTACTAACAAAAAACGACCAACAGCATACCCAGTCAGGGGGGTTCGAGGGGTTCGGACGAACCCCCCCCCCCCTTGGACAAAAAAAATGATAAAAATAGGGAAAAATCAGGTGAAAAATCGGTTAAGCACTATTAAAGTCAGAAAAATTTGGGAAATCGAACCCCCTTTTCACATTTCGAACCCCCTGTTGAAAAATTCTGGCTACGGGTATGAACAGATAACTTGTTTTGTCTAATTTTAAACATATGAACATTAAAAATACGGCTATGGTACCAAATTAATCTAAAAATCGAAAAACAATAATCACTAAATAATATTTGTAAAGCTTTAACAAAAAATCAAATTCATGAGCTGTTAATTTGGCGGCCTCTTTAATTAAATGGCGACCGCCAGATAAATCAAGTGGTGGCCGTCAGATAATATATGTAGCGGCCGCCAATTTATTTTTTGGCGGCCGTAACTTACTATCTAGCGACCGCCACTTATTATATGGCGACCGCCATTTATTAACTGGCGGCCGCCACATAATTCATCTAGCGGCAGCCATACAATTTATATGGCGGCCGCCACTTAATTATATGGCGGCCGCTAGATAGTAAGTCGCGGCCGCCAAATACTTAAGTGGCGGTCACCTGATAAATTAAAACGTTTAAGTGTTATTTGGCACTAACGAGCTTCCATAGAAATTGAACACCAGCACGTTTTTACAAATGTTGGAAAAAAACTTGAAATTTTCTACTAAAATGTGAGACTTTTCTGGCTTGTAGCGATGTCATAAAGCATGAGCCGAGCTTTATTTTTTAATACGTTTGACTTTAAAGGCTTTTGTTAAAGTATGTTCATGGGAATGAGTTTGATTTCAAGAGCCTGCCTTAGAATAAAACAAAGTTATAATTCAAGTATTTTGATTTTTTTAAAACAATTTTGAAAATTGCCAATGTCACCCCTATAAAGGATGCTAGTTAATAGTTATTAAGATTTCAAAATTTCCATCTATTTTGAAGGCAAAGGTACAATGTATTACCCTTTGAAGATTTACTGTTTAACATTTGATAATTTGAAGATAAATGGACCAAAAGAAACTTTCTAATTTTTGAGGTTTTGTAATTAGTCAAGCTAATTTTGTGAAGAAACCCAGGAATACTGATGAGCCCTAGCTGTAAGTCGGCCATCTTGAATTTTCCGGAAAAAAATATTTTGCCAAAACAAGTCTTTCATGAAGGTCTTTTGATTAAACTTTCCCTTAAGTTGATATGAAATTATTGGTTTTAAACAAAATTTAGTATTTTGCATGGTTTTCTGGCAGATTGGCTGTTAAATCAATTAATGGAAGTTTATAGTCAGAGGAAAGTGGACATGTGGAATAGCCTTCTTGAAAAAGTAGTAAACTGTGAAAAAGTTCTTGACTATGAAAAAGCCCTACACAAATACTGGGAAAATCAAGAATACAAATTGGACTTCACTTTGGACATTAACAACACCCACACCAGAAGTCACGTTAAGTCAAATATCCAAGTAAAGAACAATGTAGATATGGATATAGTGGCAGCAGAAGCAGCGAGCGTCCATTAATGATATGGTATAGTAGTGACAAAAGGCAAATTTAAGCCTCTGCAGCGACTGATAACTTAATGTTTTATTAGTTCTTTGCTATGCATGTCTGCTCTGAGATAATAAAAACCCAATCTAAAGTCATTGGCGTCCATAAACTGAAGATATGTTACATATTAACATGAAAAATATATCATTGGTGTTGCTAACACGAAAATTCTAATTTACTAGTAATTAAAATGTGTATTTAGCTCTGTTGGTTCTGCGTTGTATATATCTGACTCAATAATCATACCGTTTTCTAATAGATTTGGAACAAAAAAATAGCGTATGTTCAAGAATAATATCAACGAAAACTTAAGATAATGAATCTTTGTGCGTTTTTTTTTTTCTCGCCTACTTCAGTTGTGCTGCATTTTGATTCATTTTATAACGATGTTTGTACTTAAAAGGACAAAACACTGTATTCTTCTGTTGTTCTTGCATGCACGGTGAATCCGTTGTCTGTGCTATGACACCGTTCCCAGTTCATTATGATAAACCAGCGTGAATCATATTCTTCCCGACAGCCAGCATGGCTTCAGAGCTGAACATGTTGTTAAATGACTGCCCTCCAGGAGAACATGCCGAGAACTGTCCTCAAGGAAGTGTTGTATCTACAGTAAGGTGTTGTCTTTTATTCGATAATGGTGATGCTTCAGTAGTAATCTTGTAAAGAAGCCTTGTCAAATGCTTTGGAAAAATACAGCAATATTGCGCCAACCTGTTTGTCCTCAGATAGACTCTTGGTTAGGTCATGAATTGTAGTAACGAGCTGCGTTTCACATGATCGGGAAGTCGACTCAGAAGTACTCCAAGCTTGGCCATCTCTTATTCCTACTATTATCAACGATCTCACTAAGACGGTTTCCTCTCACACCAGACTCTTTGCTGACGATTACCTGCTGCATCGCGCCATAAACACAAACGTCGATCAAGATCAGCTGTAATAAAATCCACATGTCTTGCGCGTGATCAAATCCCAGGAAATTGGAAGATTTTGAGCGAATATTGCAGTTGACATTCAACGCCGACAAGTGTTTTACATTACATATAAAAAAGGAAACCAAAGACCTTATAGCACAGCTATATACTACAGCATCTGGTACCGGAGGTCACCAAAGATAGCAAACAACACAGGCACTTGTTACTAGAAATGATATGGTTAGTATATAAGTAATTTTGTTTTCTAGAAACAAGTGCCTGTGGAGCACCAATCAGCAATAACTTCAGCTGGACCAAACAAATAATCTCTGTTAAAGCAAACATATCCATTGGATTTCAACTCATGTCCCAAAGAATTGAAATCAACAGCTTAGAAAACTTTGGTAAGACCCGTCGTAGAAAACGCATGCGCTGTGTTAGACCCCTATACAACAAGAACTAGATACTGCAAATAGAAGCCATACAACAGACACCAGCATGATTTGTCTACAACGATTTTTATGAGAGATCCAGGAGCTATTTAATACATCTATGCTTGCAAATTTGGGATGTGAAACATTAGAACAGCGACGTGCAAAAGCCCGAACAGTACTGAATTACAAGAAGATTTCTTACATAAACATTGTAATACCAGCTGTAAATATGAATAGAGACATTACTGATTTTCGAGTAATCTTCACCAGATCTTATTATAAGGATCCTTTCTTCATGAGGACTATACTCACTTAGAATCATGTACCACTATCCGACAGCTAGTCCACAACTGTTGACCAGTTCAATGTCGACATAGGGCCCTTGCCTCTTACAATGAAGTCCACGGTGTAATCAACCGACTTTGTTTTTGTAAAAAATGGTTTGATTTTAACTGTACAGTTTTGATGCATAAACATAGAAGCTAACACTTAATAAAAATCTTCACCGAGCGCAGCATGATACGAGCGCAACATGTCAAACCCTGTACATTTGAGACCCAGTATGGATAGTTAATTTCTCTGGACACATTGAGTCGATGGTGGACTGGCAACGTTTTTTGACACATGCAACCGATCGTGGACTTTCCACCCACATTTCACAATGTTTTTTTCAAAAGCAACTAGACCAAAATAAACTAGTTACAAAAATATTACCCCTTTTGGCCCCTAATTAAAGATTTCTACTAACTTTCATTTTTGCCGCTTTCGGCCCCTAACGATAATTAAGGGGAGTGTCACAAAACTGATCCTTTGTTGTGTAAATTCACTATTTGACAAGAATTAATAAGCAAAAAATTTTGAAATCGGACAATCAATAAAAAACAATCGATTCGGACCATTTGGCCCCTAATTTCAAAATGGAAAAAGGGGGATTAACTCTCAATTTTTTATCCACTACTTGACAAGACTTAACATGCAAAAAAAAATATTTCAAAATAGGACCAGAAAAAAAAGTTGCATTTTTGGCCCCCTTTTTGGGCCCCTTATTTCTAAATGAAAAAAAAGGGAAACCCCAAAACCAATCCCATATATGGTTCAATGATAAGGCATATTATTGTCAAATCTTATAGCAATTGGCCAACCAGAACCAAAGTTATTGTGGAAACAAATAATAATTTGCATTTTTTGCCCCTCTTGGGCCCCAATTTCCTAATCGAATGAAGGAGGGACCCCAAAATCAATCCCATTCATCCTTTGATGGTATGGAACATTGTTGTAAAATTTCATCGCATTTGGTTCACCAGAAGAAAAGTTATCGTGGGAACAAACAAAAAGTTAAATTTTTGGCCCCAATACGAAAAAAGGGGGGACCCCAAAATCAATCCCATCCATCCTTTTATGGCAAGGAACATCAATATTATATTTCATAACAATCGGATGACTATAACTAAGGTCATTGTGGGAACACTAAAGTTAACAGACAACGACGACAACAATGACAACAACGACATCATCATACCATATAATACGTCCGCAATTTTTTTGCGGTCGTATAAAAATGAGTATTCTATAGACGTGAAGAATAAAAAGAATCAGTCAAAGCCTTTTATACCTGTCAACTTTATGTTAGTTATTTCATGTCAAGAAGTGGGCCTTTCTTTTAGGATGTTTGTTTTAACCATATGCATTTTATCTTTGGTCTAAGGCTAATTTCAAGACAACAGGTGAACTGTGACTGCAGCAACCACTGGTTATTTTTCACAGTGGGTTTCAGTGAATTGCCGCTGATTAATGTAGGTTTCAATATTAATATTGTAATTCTTGTGTGTGTTTCGATTTGATTTATCAGTTTACTTCTTACAAGTATCTTGTCATATTCTTATTTAATGGTTTATGTTACAGCGGATGAAGGATAACAATACCCGACTTTAAATTGCTACACCTCAATGAACTCATGTAAACTCAAGCTTAATCGCTCTGAGCTTATACAATGTATCTATGGTTTTGTCCCATCTACGAAAGAAAGGGGCATATAGTGTATGGGTTTGTTCGTCCGTCCGCCCATCCGTCACAAATGTTTCGAGATGGGGCATTATGTCGTTCGGTCATGTTCTTATTTTTTTTATGAATTTTATATGGTTTTCTTTGACAGTTATCTTGCACATTTCGTTTCTTTTTTTATACCATATAATATTTGAGCTATTTTAAGGAAAATTTTCATACTAGGTCAATTTTCCTTCATACAACAAGTCAATATCCTTACTATAGATGTGAGTTTTAACTTATCTGAGACCTCAACTTCCATTATTACATATTCAATAAGAAGATTAACTAGAGGTTCTCAAAAGTTCATTGATTGGTTCCTGTTCACTTTTAGGTAACGTAACAGTTTATTTGCTATAACAAAAGGTTCTTTCCGCGAAAATTTACTACATGTATAGTTTAAAGTCGGTGTTGAATCACTTCATCATTCTTTAACATGCAGCAATTATGCTACAAGCTGTTTTCAGTTTTGCCTATTGTCGTTAAAAGATTTTAATCAGTGTTTATTAATTATGCACATAAAATAAAGATAAACCTTATTTTGAAAATAAAAATATTTGAAAATGGAATAAATTTAAATTTTTAACTATCTTTTTGTAGTGATTTCTTATAGGCTAGACGTAGTTGTGTTTAAATTATATACATGCTGCTTTGCATGAGGTCTTGAATGCAGTCCTATAATTCAGTCTAAAAATATACCCGACCTCTTTTTGATATATATTGTTTTTTTTCAAAAAACATAAACTACCAAAGCGCAATGAAACGGTTGGCATTTATAAGAGGCATATGTATTGTATATTTTCTTAGTGAGCGGTTCAAAATAGCTGTTGCATTCAGAAGTATTTTACTCTTAAGTAAATCATCACATTGAAGGTATCAGCAACATATCTGTAAATGGGGTTACAAGACCGGTGTTACATACTAGTTTTTCCCCCATACTAGAATCCCCCCCGGAAAAATGAGTATATACTCAGCTTTCCTCCCGGAAGATTTAGTATATACTAGCTTTCCCCCGGGGGGGGGGGAAATGAGTATATACTACGTTTTCCCCTGTGGAAAATCTGGTATGTGTAAACACATACTATTTTTTCCGCAATACTGGTTGTACCGACTTATGATCGGCGAGTGTAACCATGTTATCGACGTAAAGAACGATAACCAGCGGGTGTAATGTGTCTTTATTCCAAGAACAATTGGTGAAAAACTGAAAGAAACAAATAACAATAATAAGTACAAAATACACAAATACACGAATTATCTGAAAGAATTAAAGTCAATATAGCGATAAACAATGAAAGGTTATTGCCGATTAATTAATATAAACCAGTTAAATAAGCAGGCCCAGTCGGGAAATGTTCAAATATGACGGTGTCGTGAATCGGAATTTGTCACAGTCGAAATATCAATAATATAAACGTTAATTCACAATATAAATAGAGCAAATGATGGATCCAGTAATACGGAAAATGTTTACTCAAGTATTCTGTTGTTCAATATCGAACTTACGTGGTGGTATGCCGCGAATCGAGTCCAAAATAATTCCAAGCAAGATTTTTCCAATGGCTACCTGATTGCGTCAGTAAAATTACTCGACAGTATAGTAAGCACGACGATCGTTCGACCCAAGCATGGTTTTCGGCACAGGTAGCGGCGATTTAAATCTAATCACGACAAGGAAGTTTAAATCTATATTTAAAAATAAACAATGAAAGTTGTGACAGTACACTCCCCGTCTGGTATCCTCGGGATATCACTATACTTAGACGATAAAATCGTTGAAACACAAGA
This sequence comes from Arcuatula senhousia, assembly GCA_963971305.1. NCBI lineage: Eukaryota > Metazoa > Mollusca > Bivalvia > Mytilida > Mytilidae > Arcuatula > Arcuatula senhousia. The sequence continues at coordinate 16,307,089 of OZ020308.1, forward strand.
TGTTGAGATCAGATTCAACCATGAAAGTGAATATACATAAATCCAATATTAATGAAATAGAATGATTACGAATGATAACACAAATTCAACAGTTCAAAGAACGAATCCGGCAGGATGATCTTCGCATGGATGAATGTAGACGTGATCCTGGTGATCCAACGTTGTATGGCATCCAGCGTTGCCCAATGGGAAAGGTAGTTGATCTGCTGATCCAACGTTGACACGCACGGCGTGGGATGGAACGACCTGTTCCTAAAAGTCTAACCAAAAATATATTTATATATCTACATCTGCTGTCCCTGGTGTGGGTTTAAGCCTCGCCGTTTTCCTGGAGGAGTATCAACTCTGTTATGGGGCGAGTATATACGGTAGGTTTACCGTCAACTTGGACTTGTACTTCAGCTGATCGAACATGTCCATCGGCTCCCTTGATTGGATGAACGATAATGCCAACGGGCCACTGTGTCCGACACAAAGCGTTGTCCTTCAGAAGAACCGTATCTCCTTCTTCGAGGTCTCGATGTTCTTCGGTCCACTTTTGTCGTGTCATCAATGTTGGAAGGTATTCCTTCTTCCATCTTGTCCAGAACATGTTGGCCAATGCTTGGACTCGTTTCCACTCGTCGAGACAGAGATTTCTTTTGTCTGAAAGTTCGGGATGTTCTACAGAGAAGACATAGTCGGTCTTCTGTGTCAGTAACATATTTGGTGTGAGTACCAAAGGGTTTTCCGGGTCGGATGATACAGGTACTAGAGACCTAGAGTTGATAATTGCTGTGGCCTCTGCCATAAATGTGTTGAGGACATCATGAGTGAGCGTCTTTCCTTCGTTCCCTAGAAGCATAGAATCCAGTATCCTCCTTGTGACGCCGATCATTCGCTCCCAGACGCCGCCCATATGAGATGAGTGTGGCGGGTTAAAGATCCACACGGTATCGGATTCCCTCAAAAACTTTTGGACGGGCTCGTCTTCCACGTTGATAGCTTCAATGCCTAGTTCCTTGACAGCACCTATGAAATTGGTTCCTCTGTCTGACCGGAAGATCTTTACTTTGCCTCTGATAGCAGTGAAGCGTTTCAAAGCGTTGATGAAGGCAGATGAGCTCATCTCTTCTACGAGTTCTATGTGAACCGCTCTGGTTACCAAGCGTGTAAATATAATTGCCCAGCGTTTCGAGTTGGCACTTCCGCCACGTGTCCTGCGGGTCACTATAGTCCATGGCCCAAAGGCGTCGACACCCACATTAGTGAAAGGAGGTGTTGGTTCCAGACGGCCCCTCGGCAGTGATGACATTATCTGGCCTTCAAACTTGCCGCGGAGCTTCCTACACTCGACACATTTGTGAATGATGGATGATATCAAGCGCCTTGCTCCAGTTATCCATAGTCCTGCCGCTCTGATGGCTCCTTCAGTGAAGTGACGACCCTGATGTTTGACGTCTTCGTGATGGTGTTTCACGAGCAGTGTTGCCAGGTAATGGCGTCCTGGAATGATGAGAGGCCTTTTCTCCATTAGACTCAAGTCTGATTTGTCTATACGTCCGCAGATTCTTAATAGGCCACGTTCGTCGATAAACGGGTTGAGGTCGCGTATAGGACTCTTCTTCGGAAGTGCTTCCTCCCTATGAATGCAGGCTAATTCCTCACTATAATATTCAGCCTGCATGTTTCTGAATAGACATGTTTTGGCATCGTCGTAGTGCTCGACTGATAGGTTTGTCTCTACGTTCCCGTGTAAACGGGATTGTTTTTGCGTAGCAACTTGTTCCACCAGCGAGTTCCAGGTTTCAAATTGCTCGAAATCGTTAATTTCAACCTCTTCTTTGGTATGTGTTTTAAACACTTGGACTGACCGGATCTCCTTGTCGCACTCCGGGTCAACAAGCTCAAACACGTGTTCTATTTTGTCGCTGGAATTTGACTCCAGGAATGAATTTGGTCCCTGCAGCCAGTCGCTAGATTGAAGTTCTGATGCGAGAATGGATCTCGTAGCTGCGTCCGCGGGATTCTTATCTGTCTGACATGGTTTCTCGATTGTTGAAGACAGTCCATTCTGGGTAATACACGTCCTTTTTACGTTAACCTCCGGTGCGATGTGTTGCCTATCTTGGCAAACTTCGCCGATCACGGCCCAGCCTAAGCTAAGTTTCTGTGCGAATGGGGCGTTAGTTGACCTCATTGGCAATCGTTGATCAATCACGTGATGCACTGCTGGCACACTTCTTCCAATAAGCAGAAGAATATCAGCATTGTCGTACAAAGGCGGGATGAGACCAGCTAGATCCTTTAGATGTGTATGATAGGCTGCTGCTTCCGGTGTTGGAATTTCGTTCCGATTGTGTGGAATGGAATCACATTCGATGAGCTTAGGTAGGTTAAACTGTGTGTTGTCATGTACAGATTTAATCACAAACTCATGTGCTACTCTTCCAGATGCTTGGACTCTGCCTGAGCAGGTTGTCAGGGTGTAGTGCTCTGATGGACCATCAATGTTGAACACGTTGAAGAATTCTGACGCTGCCAGACACCTATTACTTTGGTCATCGATGATGGCATACATCCGATGAACGTTTGAAGGATTGCCTTTCTGGAAGACATCTACTGGCAAGATTTTGGCACAGGACTTGCCGCCGCTGTATGGGTCTCCGCATATGTCAGTGCATGTGGAATTCATGTTTTGGCCAGTGTTAGTCCTGCTGGAGGTCCCTGGCTCCCCGCCGTTCTGTTGGAAGGGTCTGCGGGATGGTCCCGTATGACTGTACTGGTCAATGTGCAGTGCTGTTGCGTGGTATTTGCTGTTGCAATCACTGCATGGAGTGGCATCTTGGCAATCACGACTTATGTGGCTGTTGGAGCGACAACACTTGTAGCATATGTTGTTCTTCTTGAGAATCTTCTTCCGTTCGTCAATAGGTTTGGCCTTGAATTTGCGACATTCATTCAAGGTGTGCTTAAACTTGTGAAGAATGCAGCGTTCATTAGGGTCTATTGACTTCCCTGACTGCTGACTTGAGCCGTCCGTTTCCTCTGTGTCTGTATTGTGGACGGTGACTGTTCGCTTAGTTTGAACGTGTCGCTTTGATACGGAGCTAGGAGCCCCAGTATGAGACGATTCAAACATTAGGCCTGGGTTGTTCTTGATCTTGCTGATATCTTTGATGAACTGCAAGAGCACTGAAAAGGGTGGGTACGAGACCCCATACTGCTTCATATGGTTGGCAGCTGTAGATACCCATTTCTCTTGTAGTCCGTAGGGTAGTTTGCTTACTATGGGTTTAATTCCCGATGATGTATCAAAGTAACCCAAGAGCGTATGGTATTCAGGGTTCTCCTTGATGAACTGGATTTCAGACAGAAGGTCGGAGAGTTCATATACTAGTAACTTTCTGTTGTCCTTGTTGGAAAGATTTGGGAAGTTTCCAAGTTTTTGCTTGATGGACTCTTCAACCATTTCCGGTGCACCATACCGCTCGTCCAAACGTTCCCAAAGACTTCTTAGTCCTTCTGAAGGGTTGGCAATGCTTGAAGCCTGAATGCTGACGGCATAGCGTGCTGACTCGTTGCCTAACCATTTGACAAGCAAGTCCAGTTCTTCTGAGTCCGAGACTTCAAGCTCGTTGACGACACACTTGAATTTGTTTTTCCAGGCTTGGTATGACTCGGCCTTGTCGTTGAAGGTAGATAGGCGTGAGAACAAGAGGTCCTTTCTTAGCAGGAACTTTGTAATGTCGGACGCCGTGTTTGGTTCCTTGGCTGGAGCTGTCCATGTTGTTGATCTATGTTGTGTTGGAACATACTCTGGCGCATGGCGATTCAATGAGGGCATCGATCCGGTTTTGTAACCGCTGGATGTCTGAGGAATTGATGCCGTCATGGCAGGCTTTCTGTAGTCATTTGACTTGAGCAGTGTCCCTTTTGACGTGGACACGTTTGTTGCAACAGGTGTGGTTCGGGGGTATGATGCGGGAATATCATGGTATCCCACATGTCTGGAAGACTCATCTGGCTTAGCAGCGTTGAAATGAGCCGGTACCTTAGGTTTAACTAAGGGTTCAGACCCGATAGTTGTCTCCACTTTGACTGGTTCTGGATTTTCTAGTTTTGGGACCTGCTGTCTTACATATTTCTGAACAATGTCGAGTGGGTCCATCTTAGGCAGTGATGGTATGTCATCCAAATTTTGGCTTTTGGAGTCTTCTTCGTATTCTGCTAAAGCATTCACTTCTGCCATGGCAACTGCGGCGTCTTGTTCAGCTTGCAGAAGTTGGATTTCAGCCTTGACCTTGGCCTTTTTATGAGCCGCTTCTGCTGCCATCGTTTGAACCTCCTGGTCGATGTCAGCCTCTTGCATTTGAAGCACGGCTTCCCTTTTGGCGAATTCAACTTTGGCTAATGCGGCTTCAGCTGCTGCACGCTTCATTTGTATCGTGCTGACTGAAGCAGATGACCCTTGGCTGTTGCTTTTCCCGGTTTTACGGGATTTTCTGGATGATCTCTCCGAAACTACAGAGCCAGTCTCCATTAGCGAGGATAGCATCGACTTGACTGTGTCGATGGCTGCTTCCGCTATTATGCAGTAGGCGGATGATGTTTTGTTGAACAGGTCAAGATCCTTCATGCTGTCAGCTGTTCTCTGTGACGTCAGAAATTCGACGTAGCAGTCCTTCTGTCGGCGATACCTCTCGTAGGCAGTGATTATCCGCTCATTGAGTGTAGCCAGTGCGTTTTCGTCCTTAGGAGTGCTCTGGACGTCTTGAATGACGGCGTAGAGCCTGTTCCAGAGGTCCTCTGCCTGCTCAGTGTGTTTAAGGCTCTGGCTCTCATAGAGTTGTTTCCCTTTTTCGTTAAGGGTGCGAATGCGCTGCTCCTTGTCTGACCCAGTTTCTTGAGTACCCTCTGTGTTTGGCGGTTGTGCCTCCATGTCTTGGCCTTGGTCCGTGTTGACCTCTAAATTTTCAGTTGTTTTTGAGTCAGCTGACATTATTTCAACAAAGGTGTGCCCGTTACTGTTTAAACGTGAGAGCAGAGTGCCCCATACAATTTAAACGCAAGGGCAAGTGATCCTGATGGCCTATTTCAACCTTGGATGGGATCCTGTCAGGCTGTCTAGATGTAGGACTGGCGTGTCAAAATACCTGTCCCGATGTGGTTTAGAAATCCGGTTGGAAAACCAAAGGGCTGTGGTACTTCAGTTGTTTGAGGTTGTGTCCAATGCTGGAACGATCCTCCTCCCGAGAAGTGATGACCCTATTGTGTCCACTACACTACTACTTGCTGGATAGTTTTGGCTGAGACCGGCGATCTGTCACTTTTTCACTGTACCGACTTATGATCGGCGAGTGTAACCATGTTATGGACGTAAAGAACGATAACCAGCGGGTGTAATGTGTCTTTATTCCAAGAACAATTGGTGAAAAACTGAAAGAAACAAATAACAATAATAAGTACAAAATACACAAATACACGAATTATCTGAAAGAATTAAAGTCAATATAGCGATAAACAATGAAAGGTTATTGCCGATTAATTAATATAAACCAGTTAAATAAGCAGGCCCAGTCGGGAAATGTTCAAATATGACGGTGTCGTGAATCGGAATTTGTCACAGTCGAAATATCAATAATATAAACGTTAATTCACAATATAAATAGAGCAAATGATGGATCCAGTAATACGGAAAATGTTTACACAAGTATTCTGTTGTTCAATATCAAGTTACTTTAAAAAAAAAACAACTTCCTGTCATGGCGGCGCCCATGCTTCTTAAGTTCTCCAGATAAATATTGATTTTCTATATGATGTTGGGAAGTTTAACACACAAAAACTATTAATATACAATTATACCATGGCTAGACACATAAAACAACCATCAAAATTAAGTGACTGCCTCACAGGGAATGATCTAGACAATGTACTAGATGACATGGTAAATCATGACAATGTAAACAAAGAAATCCCCCAAGTGCACAAACAATGTGATGGCAGAACTAACAATATAACATTTCATACAAATTATAGTGACAAATGGAAGCAAGTACTTCAAAACTTCTTTGATGACACTGATATTCTAAAAGACGGTGCTACAATAAAGGTGCACTGCAAGGGAGCCAATCCGGAAGAAAAACTTAACATTAAATTCAACTTCTATAAGACTGGTACAGTAACCATTCAAGGACCAAAATGTATAACATTCAAAGAACTATACTTTGAAAACCTTAAAGAACTTGTCAACGAATCTGAACTAAAAAATAATGAACACTATCAACAAACAAACCCCAAACAGTTGTTAATGGAAGATATCGAGGCACAGGATACACAGGGAATCCAGGATACAACCCTTACTGAAACTACAAAACTTAAAGGCCTTTCTGAAAACTTGACATCAACCCCAAAAGAATGCATAACCCCATCACCAAGACTTAAAGCTCGAATAGCAGAGCGCCAAGACACATTTGCTACAAAATTATCCAACATAAACACTGCACTTACTACTGTTGATGCAGCATTACAAACAATCTCCGATCTTGTGTCTGATGTAAGAGCACTAGCAGCAAAATTCTCTGTTGAAATTCCTGGTCAAATCTCAAAAGGTAACAAAGCACTTAAAGAACAGATTGATTCTTTAGAGGCAAAGGTGAAACATAGCAACCAAACTGTGGAATCTCTACATACAAAGTACAACTCAGTTGACACTCAGATTAAAAGACTGTTTGATAATCAAGACCAAATCATGTCTAAACTTACAGAAATATCAAAACACTTGACTAAGAGAAGTGAAGAGGACGAATCGACAGCAGAGAAAATTGAAAAAATTATTGAAATGGTTGAAAACCAATCCATCGTAATCGAAAAAGCTGAACTTACCATGATCAATGAAGAACAAAAACAACAGAACGAAAATAGAAAAGTTACAAATACCATCTTAAACAATGAAATCGAAACAACTGCTACCTCCAAAGTAGACAACAGACCTACTACCTCAATTGACAGTAACAAAGCAGTAACCACCTCAAACGAAAACAGACCATCAGAAAAAAAGGCAGATATAAAAGCCAACACGTGTGACAACCTCATTCTTAGCGACTCAATTCTGAAACGAATTAATTTAAAGAGATTCTCCCCAAAAGAAAAATCCATGAAGCAGTATATTCGAGGTGGAGCAAAAACCTGTACACAGTTTATTGACAATCAGGGGTCAAAATACAACCCGAAAAGAATCCTAATTCATATTGGTGCTAGAGACATCCAAAGCACTGGTGTAGATGAAAACGAATTCAAATCGCTATTTGAAGTTGCCACCAACAAATGGCCGGAATCAGAGGTGTACATCCTACCCATTCTATACAGGAAAGACATTGAGAACACTATTATTGACAATGGAAACCGCAAAATTAAATCAGCAACAAATGGCTTTAACAATATTCGCATTATTGAAGGCTTTGTACCAACTAGTGAAATGTTTTTTGACAATGTCCACTTAAATGATAAAAAAGGGATCCCAGCAGTTGTGAAAGTACTGAAAAGGGAAATGAAAATACCGTTTATACAACATAGTACAAACGCAGTGTCAAAACCAAGAAACAATCAAACTCACGACAACGGCGACCGAAAAGTGCATAATTACAATAATACTCCAAGAAAATCATCACATAAGCCTGATATAAACAACAATTTCACAAGCCAAATGTCTCCAAACAACAAACAAGATAACCCATTCAGTATGCCATTCTTTAACCCATGGATGTTTGGGCCATGGAACATGCATATGCCCCCACAATTTGTGCAAAATATGAATCCAAGGCAGCAAATGTATCAAACATCATCATTTACATGAACTATACCATGTATACAACATGGATACAAACATATAAGCTAACATGAATGTTAAAATTGTTACCTTATTACCTTTTGTTAATCAAACTAGTCTAGTATTTGTTTATCATTTTTATATCAAAATTTCAACTAGAGTTATCCTTCTTCGGGCAGATCAATCTGCTCACCAATCTGAACCTCACTTTAAATGAATAATCTTAATTTCTTCTTATAATATTTTCATTTTTTATTTATTCATTATTTTTTTTTATTATATCTTTGATTTGTAACTGAATCCTTATTGGCTAATATATCATATTTTTTCTCTTAATACACATTCTAGCCTTTCAAGTATCTAATTTATTATTTTTGAATTATTTTTTATTTTTATTTATTTTTATTTTATACCTCCCAACATCATCTTCATATTATATTTTCCTTGTACCTCTATTTCCCCCAACAAAAATGAATGTAAATAGCCTCAAAATAGGCTCATGGAACATCCAAGGATTAATCAGGACAAAGTTAATGACCCAAGTTTTGTAAATATTATTTCTAGTATGCATGTCTTTAGTTTAGTAGAAACATGGAGTGACAGTGGGTCAACAATAAATATACCCAATTTTACCCTCCTTTGTAGTAGTAATCGTGCCAAGCACAAAAAAGCTAGACGCAACTCTGGTGGTATAGCTGTTTATGTTAAACAATCATTATCCAAAGGAACATCAAAACTTCCAAATGATCATAGTGATATCCAGTGGATAAAGCTAGATCATACTTTTTTCAATCTAAAAAAGGATGTTTACCTTGCATTCATATACTTCTCACCAGAAAACTCCACAGGACCAAACAAGGACGTTAACGAATTATACCAAACCCTTCTCAGAAAAATAGAACTTTACAATCGACTAGGAGATGTTCTGGTCCAGGGAGATTTCAATGCTTATACAAATACATCGGATGACTTTGTTAGGTCAGATGAAAATTTATATCCAAACACTGCTGATATCAACTATATCTCAGATACATGTACGCCCAGAAATAATTCCGATGACAAGAAACCAAATAAAAGTGGCAAACTGTTAATTGAGCTATGTAAGGAAACTGGGCTACGAATATTAAATGGTAGAACTATTGGTGACCTTTATGGTAAATTTACATGTATCAAATATAATGGCACTAGTGTAGTTGACTATGCAGTTGCATCTGCAGATCTTATCCCTGTCATTAGTAATTTTACTGTACACAATTTTACTACATTGTCAGATCATTGTGCTATTAGTTGTACTTTATTCACATCTTTTCTTGAAAGTTTATACAACCAGCCCTTAAAACTAGAACCACTCCCAGGTAAATTTTTGTGGAATGTTGATTCAATAAATAATTATTGCTCTACCCTCGGGAGTTCCGAATTTAAAGGAAAGTTTCAAGAATTTCTGAAGATAGATTTTGTACATACTGACGAGGCTGTCAAAAATTTCAATACAATTTTACAAGAGGCAGCAAGGGCCTCAGCCAAATTTGTGAAAAAACGTTTTAATACTAAAAGGCCCAGAAAACAAAAACCGTGGTTCTCAGACTCCTGTAAAGAACTATATAACACAGTAAAGCATTATGCTTTCTTGGTCAATAAATATCCCTACAATGGGAATTACAGAAAACAATATTACTCTTTCCGCTCAAAACTGAGACGAAAATGCAAACAAGAAGAAAAAAGATATAAAAATCAAATTTACTCCGATTTGCACACGAATATGGATAATAATCCAAAATCATTTTGGGACCTCCTAAATAAGCTAACCAAATCCCCGGAAAACTCTAACGAGATAGTCAATGAACCTGAATTTCTAAAATTCTTTAAAAACCTACACTCTGATGATTCTAAGGTTAATGAAACAAACTTTCATAAAAACATCATTGTGAAACTAGAAAAATTAAGATGTGATATGAAAAATGACGAAAATTGTGAATTTAATCAACCAATTCGACCTGAAGAAATACTTAAAGCTATAAAAACCCTAAAGAATAAAAAATCAGCTGCTATGGACTTGATATCAAATGAGATGCTTAAAAACGGTACTCAATTTATCATTGATTCAATAACAAAACTATTTAACTTAATTTTCAACCTAGGAACATTTCCCACGATATGGAATGAGAGTCTCATTACATTATTACATAAAAAGGGTAATAAAAATGATCCATCTAACTATAGAGGGATTTCCATAACATCCAACTTGGGCAAATTATTTAATAAAATCCTATACACAAGAATTAACAAGTTTGTAATTAAAAACAACATCATAAGCGAAAACCAAATTGGATTTAAGGAAAAGTCGCGCACGACCGACCATATTTTTACTCTTAAATCCATAGTAGAGCACAATAAGAGAAGTAAAAAGAAAGTCTTTGCAGCTTTCATCGACCTCCGCAAAGCTTTTGATACAGTTTGGAGAAAAGGTCTGCTCTACGTCTTACTAGAAAAAAATATGCCAAGCAGAATTTATAATCTCATTAGCTCTATGTATGAAGACACAAAAAGCAGGATAAAATTCCAGTCTGGTCTGAGCGAAGAATTTGTTTCTAAACGTGGTGTAAAACAGGGGGACGTACTTAGCCCAATACTATTTAACATATATATCAATGGGCTTGTAAACAATCTGAAAAAGGCTAACACAGACCCAATTATTATTGGTGACACCGTCATAAACTCCCTGTTATTTGCTGACGACATTGTCCTTCTATCAAACTCCGAAAAAGGGTTACAAACGTCCCTCAATGTGCTACATGATTTCTGTGAATCATGGAAACTTGAAGTAAACACTAATAAGTCCAATGTCATGGTCTTCAATTCTAATGGAAAAACTCATAAAAATTTCTTCAAATACAACACTGAATACATTAATACAGTAAAGTCTTACTGCTACTTAGGTATGACCTTACAACATACAGGTAACCTGAACCTTTGCAGTTCCTTATTAGCGGAAAAGGCAAGAAAGGCGTTTTTTAAAATTAAAAAGGCTATAAGTCTTGATAACTCATGCAAACTATTAGAAAAATTATTTGATACACTGGTTGTCCCTATTGCTCTATATGGCAGCGAAGTCTGGGGAATCGGAAAAGAACTTAAAAACTCTGACCCGTATGAACTCCTGCACATCAAATTTATAAAAGAAGCGCTCGGGGTCCACTGTAAAGCATCCAATGCTGCTTGCTTATCAGAACTCAATAGATTGCCCCTATTTACTAATATACAATTTCTAGCAATTAAATACTGGTTACACGTTATGGAATCTGAAAACTCCCTTTGCCACAAAGTCTATATAGCCACTGAGACAAATAATTCCTGGATAAAGAATATGAAAACCCTGATTAACAAACTTGGATTCAACTATCTAAGTGAAAACCCCCTCGGAATTAAGCAACAATTAAACCAGATCAAAGAGAGAATTAACGATACAGCATTCCAAAAGCTTGAGGGTGAAATAATACAAAATTCAAAACTGAATTTCTTTTCTAAACTATATAAACCAAAATTCAGACCCCCCTATGTTGACCATTGTAAACTTAGAAAAGACAGATCTGTCCTGTGTAAAATACGAGTTAGCGCTCACTCACTATATGTAGAAAAAGGTCGATACCTAAATATACCATTGAAAGATAGGCTCTGTCTTTGTTGTAACAATAACGAAATTGAAGACGAATTACACTTCCTTTTAAAATGCCCAGCTTATGATCAAGCCAGAATTAATTTTATCCACAAAATAAACAATGGTTTTCTGAAACCAAAGATAAATAGGACTACTAATATATCGTGCCACACCATTTACTCAATATTTAATAATGATTCCACCCTGATATTAAAATTACTAGCCAATTATATTAGTGAATGTCTTTTATTAAGAAGCTCTATCTTTTCATAATCAGAGAATGCCGATATTCTACTTGTTCTTTATTCCATTTTATTCTACGGTATTACTTTTTTTCTCCCCATTAGTTAAACCCACTGTCACTCGCAACGTATATCTAGTCAGAATTTGTCATTTATAATCTTCCTTTGTGTTTTGTTATCTGTGTTTAATTATATCTACATGTATTATGTTTGTTCATCTTTATGTCTGTTGCCATAACCATTTAATGTAAATGTGTTAGTGCTAATAAATAAATGTATTATTAAATGTAAATATCGAACTTACGTGGTGGTATGCCGCGAATCGAGTCCAAAATAATTCCAAGCAAGATTTTTCCAATGGCTACCTGATTGCGTCAGTAAAATTACTCGACAGTATAGTAAGCACGACGATCGTTCGACCCAAGCATGGTTTTCGGCACAGGTAGCGGCGATTTAAATCTAATCACGACAAGGAAGTTTAAATCTATATTTAAAAATAAACAATGAAAGTTGTGACAGTACACTGGTCTTCCCCCCCCCCAGTTTTCAAAACTGTTGCACTATTAATAACTGTGAGATAGGTGAGACTTTCAATAACAAACAATGAATTTTAGTTTAAGAGTATTCTTTTTTTATTTTTATATATAGTGCGGATGGGTTACATAGATGTTTGTAAAGATTTGAGAAAGGAAATGTTTAGTGTTTGTGTGCACGTTCAGTGCAAATCAAATATTCTTTCCGCTTAGATTTAAGAATGTAAAGGCCATGCGAATTTCAGTTTTCATAACAAAAAAATCAGTCTATTAGGAATATACTTTCATTGCCTTTCCTTATACATCGTAGTCAACGTATTACACAGAGAAATAAATATCTATTAACCTATTCATGATCATCTCAAAAAGAGAGCCTTTAATGCCGTTGAACCACTTCTACAAAAGCACTTGCACAAATGAGGCTTGTTTAGGGTATATTGGGATATGGGATATTCACACATTTTCTCAGTGGGATACGGGATATTTGCGGCAAAACTTATTGGAATATGGGATATTTTTGTCAATTTTATTTACAGGGATATGGGATACTGGAAAAACACTTTTTGGGATACAGGATATTTGATGAAAAATTTATGGGGATATGGGATATTGGTACCCCCCTAAACAAGCCCCACAAATAGCATTACTTCGAGTGTCTAAATAACGTGGACCGTGACCATAGAAATGCAACTGCGTCCGCCTGTTTGTGCGTCTGTCACAGTTTATGTATTCAATGTCTGTTATTTGCAGGCTTTTGATATTTGGTATTCAGCTTTAAGTTGGTCTGTTTCCTATTTAACAAACCGACGTCGCATGTTTTGCTCTTAAAATCTGTTCTTGTATTTTATTTATTCCTGAAAGCTTCGTTTACATTGCCTGTTTTTATTTTATTTTAACTCAATTGATGTTTATGCTTTTTCTAATATATTACATTATGAAACAAAAAGCCAAATAAGACCAGCATAATAAAACAGAATCTAGACAATTTTGAAGTTTAAAAAAAAATTAAGGAAAATTAAAATGAATTTGATAACAATTCTTGCAAATAGATCAAGTTTTTTCCTCAAAGTGCATTATTAGAAGTGTCATTTACATAGCATAAAAATTATAACAATAAATCAAGCAAGACTAAACGGAGCCTTAATATGAAGGGGGAAAGATCAGTATGGGTTTGCGAAAAGGGGAAAATCTAGTATAATATACTAATTTTTCCTACCCAAATTTTAGGGCGGAAGATTCAGTATATACTGAAGATTCAGTATATACTGATATTTCCGGGGGGAAATCTCAGTATATGCTAATTTTCCGGGGGGAAAATGAGTAGGGGGAAAAACTAGTATGGAACACCGGCTCTATTTATCTCAATTTTCGTTATGAGTTCCTGACGAAATTCAGTCTCTTAGGAGTATAAAACAAGTTGACGAGAAGAGGGGCAAAATTTGTGCCCATAGATTAGATCGAACATAAATTGAAAAGCGAATCTTAAAGAGCAAAATGCTTGAAAAACTTTACACTAACATTTTCATGAAAACGGCCAAACCTTATGCCAAAATAGGACTTTTTACATTTCAGGAATGGCAAGCTATATACATCCATGTTGATATTACTTTTTGTTAACATATAAATTAATTGATAAAGGAATCGTATTAAGGCAATTAATATACAGACTTAAAAACCAACATAACATAGCAGGTGATCTTAGGTATGTTAGATAAAAGTATTGCTGTTTCCAAGAAGCCTGCATTGCATTTTGTGATTAACTTGAGTCTCCTTCGGAGCGTCGTAAGTCAGACGCCCATTTGTTACTCTGTCGACTTGTTTGTTCGTCGAACGTCAACTGGCTACTTTCTCGACTGGCTTGTTCGTTGGATCTACCCCATCCTTTTGAATTTTCAATGAAAAGTCAACCGTGTCGTATCCTTGTGTCAGGCGACTTAACGAAACTACGTCTACTTCCGGTAGAAGATAATCTGATATTGTCTCTTCAGTTATTCCTCCGCTGGCCTCGATTAAAGTGGACGGAAACTTGGATTTTAAGGTAGATGCTGCACTTTTCAAAGCCTGTAATACACAGATAAGAAAATATAACACACATTTTTTTTATTTGATTTTAACTAGCGCCAAAAAGTATAAGAATTATTAAGTACAAGGGAGGCTCGTGATGAGTTTCTTGAGTCCGGAATCATTTTAAAGGTGATTAATTCATTAAAAGCGCCATTTTCAACGATTATTTGATTACCACTTTTTGAATAATTTTGTAAAAAACGACATGATTTCATGATCACAATGGCAAAACATTTTCTGATTCCCAGGTACCCACCATGAGGACCCCACAAGTATTTGACAAAAGAAAATCTGATTGGAAAAACATGAAGTTTCAAATGAAAGTCTGGAAGAGAATCTCTAGAGCGGTATATCTTACTTTTGATAGGAAAAGTCAATAATTTTTCGACATAAAGTAAACAATCATAATTATTAGAGAAACTGAAGTTATTGTTAGGGCGAAAATAGTAGTTCAATCTGACGTAGTGTTCTATTAAAGGGTCAAAATATATGTATAAGGGTACCTCTGGTCTAAAATTATCTAACATGACAACGTCACTTCCTGCACGTGCCGCCTCTTCTGCGTCAACCAGACTTCTACACTCTACTTCGACTTTTGACGAAAAACCACCAACAGTTCTTGCATCCTTTACCGCCTAAAACATCAAAGGTTAGATAGATCAACATGCTCGAGTGACAGTCTGGGATGCATTTGTGAGATTTTGAAAGTAAATCAGTTTGATGATCTCGTCTTCAAGTAGCATGAGATATAAAGTACACATATGTTACTGCCTGTAGTACAGATGATTTAATTTGTGGTTTTACTTGTTGTTTTGGTGTGATTAGTTTAATACCTGTAAGACACTGCCTGAAGTCCGTCTGGGATTAGTTTCCCTGTGTGAATGACTGCTGATACTGTATAAAGTCCAGATGTATTAAGTTCATCCATGATTCTCATATGTGATACTATACTAAATGCAGTCCAGGTGTTTTGTTAACCTGTGTGATAACTTACTCCAGAATCGATAAGTTTACCTTTGTGAAATTGCCTGTGGTCCAGATATGGTTAATTTACCTGTGTGATACTGCCCGCTTTCTAGATGTTATAAGTTTACCTGTGTGATACTGCCTGCCATTCAGGTATGCTAAATTTACCTGTGTGACACTGCCTGCTGAACAGGTGTGATAAGTTTACCTGTGTGATTCTGACAGCTGTCCAGGTGGGAAAAGTTTACTTTCGTGACTGACTGCTGATACTGAATGTTGTCCAGGTGTATTAATTTCACCTATGATTCACCTATGTGATAATATACTGCCTGTGTGTGACAAATTTACCTGTGTGACACTGCCTGTTATTTTTAATATGTGATAAGTTAACCTGTGTGATATTGCCTGCAGTCCAGATGTGTTTAGTCTACCTGTGTGACACTGCCTGCTTTCTATATGTGATAAGATTACCTGTATGATACTGCCTGCTTTCTATATGTGATAGGTTTACCTGTGTGATACTGCCTGCAGTCCAGATGTGATAAATTTACCTATGTGATACTGCCTGCAGTCCAGATGTGTAAAGTCTACCTGTGTGATACTGCCTGCAGTCCAGATGTGATAAGTTTACCCATGTGACACTGCCTGCAGTCCAGATCTGTAAAGTATACCTGTGTGACACTGCCTGCTTTCTATATGTGATAAGTTTACCTGTGTGATAGTGCCTGCAGTCCAGATGTGATAAGTTTACATGTGTGATACTGCCTGTTGTGTCTACCTGTGTAATACTGCCAGCTGTGTCTACCTGTGTGATACTGCCTGCTTTCTATATGTGATAAGATTACCTGTGTGATACCGTCTGCAGTGTAGATGTGATAAGTTGACTTGTCTGATACTGCTTGCAGTCAAGATGTGATAAGTTTACCTGTGTGATACTCCCTGCTGTCCAGATGTGATTATCTTTTAGCATGATCATGGAAGACAGGTCATATCTATGAGTTGATACACCACCCACTAATAATGCATATTTTTCTACGAGTCTGAAACCAGGAGTTGTTTTTCTTGTTCCAGCTATTTCGCCCGTCCAGTTTACATTTTCTGCAGTTTTGCGCAGTCTTCTTGCTAACGAGGCGATGCCACTAGCTCTTGACAGGCAGTTAAGCGCAACACGCTCTCCAAGTAGAAGCTGTCGAACCTTTCCGAATACCGTTGCCACACATTTGATAGGTTCTACAAAATTTCCCTCAAGTTCATTCCAAGTTACTGTACATTCCAATTCTTTGAAAATTGCATTAAAAAAGGGGACACCTGCTAACACTCCTTCGCCTTTCATTAGCAAGGTAGCAGTTTCTTCCTTTTCTCCGACCACAAACCCTCCGTAATCAAAATTAGGCGTGTCTTCTTTTAACCACTCTCTTGCCATGTGTTGTAACGTTATTGGATGCAAAACATGTGCCAAGTTTGGATTGTAAATCCGGTCTAAAACTTTCTCTGTGGCTGCATCGGACATCCTGGAATAAATTGATATTAAAATACCACAATAAACAATAAGTATTAAACTGGAACCCAGGGTGAATTTATGGAAAATAAGTACATTTTGGTGCTGAAAAACTACACAAAATGAGCTAAATTATGAACTCTCTTTGTGTTTCAAGCGCCCTATCATGTACATAAGATCATTGCAAACTACAGTAGCTTGGACCAAAGAAAAAAGGGAGTATTCGGTATTCCACTCTTTTTAACGGTATTCTGTCCTTTTTTAAACGGTATTCGGTATTCCGGGGGCAGGGGGCTGTGACACCCCCATTTAGCAGAATATTTAATGTATGTGCGGTACGTGGAGTACATATTTTAAAGATGATTAATTCTTACCTTTGTTATCATGTATTGTATTTTATAAGATGAACATGAAACTTTCCATAGAAACAGAGCTAAGAATCCGATGTTGTTTTCATGTACATGTGTATCAATATTGTGTATTTGTACGGTGACTTTATTGTGTCTCTGTGTGTGTTTAAGATGTCACTTGTTATAATCTTTTAAAACTATCATTCCATACGGATAAGATCACACATTTATTACAGTTTTCCATAAATCGATTTTACGTTTCATTTTAAATGTTCAGGACTTTAAAGTATAATCATGCTGTTTAAATATTTCGCGCCAACTCAAGCATCACAATGGTAAACAAAATCACTAACAGATTTAACTTATTTATATATATACAATAAAACAACTCCTTTGAAAATATTTATGATATTATAACATGTATAAAGTAAAAAAATGAACACCAGCATGAACAAAAATATAAAGCGCTTTTTACAGCAGGGCATTGCGGAGCCAAATTTGGGGGGTGTAATTAACTGCATGGTCAGACCTGTTCCTTATTCCGAGCTTTTGCGTGTTCTATTGTTTCAAAGCCCTAACATTATAATGATAAACAAGTGGTTAGCAAAGTATTTAAATGGTTTGATTTGCAAGAATAGCATCTTGCCTTTGCCAATAAAAGTTATATATGGTTCATTTCCTTCAGACTGGACTCTTACATCGAAAAAGCTCGATGTGACGTACGTATTAGAACCAACAGGTTTAGCCAGTTTGGGGTCCAGGTTTTTCCCTTTTAACTCCCTTTTAAATCCCCACTTAGATTTTTTTCAATTTTCTTACATAATTTGGAAACAATAGTCACAGTATGGAGCCACGTACGGCTCGCAATAGAAAAGACTTTTATTTGTGGTCCGGTTTTCAAAATCCTTTTTCTTTTATTCGAACCTTGTGAATCACTGCATGTGTTTTTCAATCAGATTTGCAATGTCTTTTACCGTTTCCGAGAAATGATATAATGGGCCAAGCAATAAGGTCATAAATATAAAGTTTTTGCCGTGTAGACAATTGGTTTTAGAGAGAATTTTAGCTGTTTGTGCTCCAACCAATTGCTATGAAATTTTATTATGATGTTACTAATTACTGAATGAAGCTTCCCATTGCATTTGAGCTTTGTGGCCACTACCTTTTCAGAAAAAAAGACAAAAAGGCACATTTTGACAAAACTGCTATAGAATGCTCATTTTTCATCCGGTTGTGAACATTCTTGTATCCCTCTAGAAATCATTTTAACTTAATGTTTCAACGTTTTTGATTGTGTATTTTGTATATTTGTAAAAGTGTTATATTGTTACAAGGGGGTCGACGACGGGACACACCCAAATATCAACACTTTATGGTCTGATTTTCAAAAAAAAATTATTTGTGAAAATCCCTGTCTGCATTTAAAAATCACATTTTCAATATCTCTTACATCGTTTCTAAGAAATTAGAAATTAGGGACCAAAGGGGCCAAAAAAAAAGTCAAGGAGAAGGTCCTTATTTAGCCTAAAAATATGAAGGTTATGCAAAAGTGCCCATTTCTGTTTACAATGTATCATAACCCTTCCTAAAAGGAAAACATGTCTTAAAATTTTTAAATCTAATATTGAAGCGTAATAATGACGTCATAATTCTAGTGATTTTGTCAAAAAAGACAAAAAATCAGAAATTTTGGTCGTTTTCATGGTACATTTTGGACACGAAAACATCGTCCGCACACGAGAAACAAGCTCATATTTTTAGAGAAGGTTTATATAAGCTGTATAAACAATCTATAAAAATATTTTGTTGTTTCTTGTGTGCAGAGATACTTTTCTAATCCAAAATGTATCTTAAACATGCTGAAAATTGATGTAAATTCGTGATTTCTTGAATAAAGGTCAGTTTCATCCATATTTATTACCAAAATAATCATTCAAAAATAAAAAAATATATTAAGTTTCTCATTTTATGGATATTTAATAATTGTTTTATCGGCATCTGACAACAGTATTCAAAGGTTGAGAATTGGGTAGAATTTTAGGCCAAAAACAGACCTTATCGCCCCTACTCCTTTACATTGATATAAATATGCATTTTCATCTAATTAGAAGATCATGAGAAGTGAAACAACCCCGGGGAAACAACTGTACGCGACACAGCTCACATAAACAAACGGCAATTTAGAAAAACCACATTGAAAAACGTTCAGCAGCCCTGAACGAGGCGAGGAGGCGCTGCTCGCTGATTTTGCGATGGGCCTAAAAAGTCATTTTGAAATGCATACAATTCAAATAGTCAAACAAAAGCTTTGTCAAAGATTCCTGGCTTGATTTAGGACAGGCACATATAAAATGTAGCGAGGTTACAATTTTTGGGGGGCCCAGCCTTCCCCTAGTAATGTTCCCTTACAAAGCACAAAAAGTAACCGTAATAAAATTAAATCGATAAACGTTCAATTCAACAAGGGAGAACTTTAGACAAAAGACAACAAAAACAATGAACGGTGGAGGAACTATCTACAGATCACTCGCTGTTACTCAAACATATCAGTTCCTCTGAGCCTCGTTGTTTTCATATTCGTTTTGGTTCTCTGTTGTTGAATTGTATCGAATTGATTTTTAAAATGTGTTATTTTTTGTGCGTTATTTAGGAAAATCAATAGGGAAAAGGTAGTGCCAAAAAAAAAACAAGAGTTAACACTTAAGTATGTCTCGCCTCTCGGCACCATCAGAAACAATTCCTGTTTCTTACTTCCACTATATTTTGAAATTACATGGATTTTCAGTTTCTGAGATCAAAAGATGTGTAAACATTGCAAATGTATGCAATTAAAATAATCAAAGTCACTCAAGCGGAAAATCAAGGTCAAGGTCAAAAGATGAGGATGTAACTGTGCTAAGCTTCTGCTTGGGCATATGCATACAAAGTTTCATCAACCTAGGATTTATAGTTCTTGAGATATGGAGGTGCTCGCAAAAATTGTCCATTGCTATTATATGTATTGAAAATTGTCAAAGTCACGCAACCGGAAAATCAAGGTCAAGGTCAAAAGATGGGGATGCAACTGTGCTAATCTACTACTGGGGCATATGCATACCAAGTTTGATCAACCTAGGACCTATAGTTCTTGAGATATGGAGGTGCTCGCAAAACTTTTCCGTTGCTATTATATGTATTGAAAACTGTCCAAGTCACTCAACCGGAAAATCAAAGTCAAGGTCAAAAGATGGGGATGCAACTGTGCTAAGCTACTAGTCGGCATATGCATACCAAGTTTCATCAACCCAGGACCTATAGTGGTGCTCATAAAACTTTTCCAAAAAGTTAACGCCGCCGTCACCGCCGCCGGTAAAGTAACACCTATGTCCTGCGCTGCTTCGCAGGCGAGACAAAAACTAGTTAACCCCGCCACAATTTACATTTGCATGTCATACATTTATGTCAGAAATTGTTCAATGTTCGTTGATAAATTGGGGATCGGTTTTGAATCTTGTGTATTGTATTTTTAGTTTTGGGCCAATTCAAAACGGCGAACAGCGACCTCTGGTAATGTTGAAGACTTATGGCTAATTTTCCATTGTGATTGTTTCAATTGTCGTTTCTTTATGTCGGCTTTTGTCGCGTGTACTTATTCCACATACAGTTCAGGGAAGGCTTTAAAAAGACAGATTTGATTTCAAAATAATATTAGAGACAAAAAAGGGTTGATTAGATGGAAAACAAAGCGTGCAATCAGCTAATAGTGGAAACATGGTATCATTAAACTTCCTTGTACAGAAACTGAGAGATTCAGTCAGAAAGATAGAAGGAAAACTCCCAACTAATAACAGAGCAATAAGATCAAAGTAAAGATAACTTTTACGGAAAGTTTTGAATAGATCAGATTCATAACAACCACCAGACTTTAGCGATTACCATTCCACCCTAGATCTAAGCACAGAACCTCCAACAAAATAGGAAACTGACATTTCTTAAATGAAATGGAAAAAGGAAAAGCATCCGGGGTATACAGTAAAATAGTACAAATGGTGACAACTGGTATGAAACAACAGTGAAATTTCTTTTAAAATCTTTAATGAAATCTCAAGCAACAGAAAAGCCCAAGAGGCCGAGCAGAAAGGAAAAGTTATTATAGTAATAAAACCAGAAAAAAAGGCGATCCGACAAACTGTGGTAATTAGAGAGACATCATGCTCATGCCAGCAACATCAAAGATAATGGGTACATTAATAATCAAAAGGAAAACGTCTGTATTTAAATAGATCTGGAAGAGGGGTAACAGATTATTATTATTTTTTTTCAATTGAAAAAATCGAATCCTTTCATAAGTGTCGTCGATTTTGGAAAAAAAATGACAACGTTCTTAGAGATACTTTATGGAAGATAATTAATATATATATGGAATACCAAACAAGGTGATAGATCTGTTAAAGATCATGTATACAGACAGCAGTTCTTCAGTTCACAGGGGTATGAATCGACGAAAATGATCGTGAACAATTTATCAATGGCGGTCAACTATGGAATTATGATCGTAATCATCATTAATGGTCAACCACTTTGTGAGACAAAATTTGTTTTTTTATATTAAATTGAATAGCCGAAACGTAAATTTTAGTTTAACAAAAACACAGTGTATAACCGGACAGTTAGCGATCACGGAAGTTGATCACTGTCCGGTGGTAAAATCCTAGTTGATTTAATAAAAATGTATTATTTTGCCATGAATTGGAGCCTTTATTCTACCGAAACAAATTTTTTAGAAAAATTTAAGCGTACAATTTGTTAACATTGTTATTTAGCACTATTCAAGTTATCAATATATAGTGTGGATAATATAAATTTTCGAAAAAAAGTGGTTTAATCATTGGTATTTTTGACAACAGAAACTCATTGCGGCGAAAGAAACAACACATTATTAGTGAACCACTTACATTGAAATGGTGCAGTGCATCTCCATTTAAAGCTGTTTAAATAGGAAATCCTTTGGTGTCAAATTATTTGATGAAAATGGTTTTGATTGTTTATAATAATCAGATTAGTAAGAGCACTGCTCACTACGTCTCTGTCCGACTAATTGCCACTGTACGCAATCATTAATTGTTAGTAAGTTATATTTATATGTCCGATTAATTGTTTGGTTGAATGTATCAATAAAAATACAAATATCCTTACACAGCAATTATACAGCTATACAAAATGATTTTAAAAAACTGGTACAGATATAAAAGGTAATAGCTTTTCCAAACAAAGTATTGCAATAAGATTGCGTTGCTACATACATGTATCTATATTGAGGATTAAGAATTACCAAAAAAGAACTATTTTTGTAATTTCTCTTAAGTTGGAAAACAATCCGTTCAAGCAAGTTATCGAAATTGAATATAAACATGTGATCATTCATCTAAGCTTTGAATTGGTATAAATTAATTGGAAATTTTGGAGAAAAAACATTATACATGTAGGTAAAATTCCAGATTTTGAAAGTTGGCCATTCTCTTAAAATCTAGCTGACTTTTCAAACTTTGCAAATGAAGATATGTATCTAGAGTTGATATACTGTTCTGAGGTTTTATATACATGTATATGCCTCATTTTCGTTACAAATAGTTATCATCGACAATATGTTACTACAGAATGAAACATTAAAAAATGCTCAAATCAGATGAACTTCAGGTGGCCACACCAGTTCAAGTGTGCTGCTTCATGTAAATATGTGTTAGTATATGACTAAAATCTAAGAGGGATTCAGATTTATTCAACAATTGATTAACATGGGCATAGCAATATTCATCTGTCTAACTCTTTTAATTCTTGAGATATGAAGGCATTCAACTAAAACCTAATGAATTCAAGTACAAAGTCAAATGGTGTGGGTGTTACGCTATTAACGACATATACAGTTTTAATGGTGTTGGAATAGAGTAGACTAATGTATGCTAATGTATGCTATCGGTCGATATCGTAAGAGCCTAGGACATTGCTGGGTTTGACTTTCCTGTTCGAACGTTTTATAGTTTAAAGTACTTTACTTTTAATTCTTATGGTTTGTCGATCTTTCAATTTGTTTATTTAAACATTGCTGGTGAGAGGTTACTCGTTGAAATATGCATACTTACAGCGTTGCCAAATTTCCGGCTTTTATGCCACTCTGCTTTGATTTTTTCTTTTTGTTAGACGGTAAGGGAGCAACCATTTGATTTTTAAGGGGGGGGCTATGGAATTTTTATTTTTATTGGAAGAGCTCTGTAACAACCCGCCAAAAAGCTCCCCTAATGAGTCTTGAATAGACGAAACGCGTGTCAGACGTAGAAAAGTGTAATGTTTGAAACTTTATTGTAATTTTTGGCCGGATTTCACTAGTGAAAATCCGGGTTATAAAATGGTGAATGTCTGGCGGGTGGCCGGGCGGGCGGGGAAAATACTTTCGTTACAGTTTTCTCAGCAACTACTAATTACAGCCTCTTGATATTTGGTATGCAGCTCCCATAAGATGGGATTCGATTTCAGGTCTGTCGCTCACCTACTTCCTGTTTCACGACTTAGTTAATTTTTGACATAAATGTCCAATTATAGAAATTTTTCGCAACAGTTTTATCAGCAACTACTTATCAAAGCCTCTTGATATTTGGTATGCAGCATCAGCATGGGCTCCCATAAGGTGGGATTCGCTTTCAGGTCTGTTGCTCACCTACTTCCTGTTTACCGACTTAGTTAATTTTTGACATGCATGTCCAATTATAGAAATTTTTTGTAACAGTTTTCTCAGCAACTACTAATTACATCCTCTTGATATTTGGTATGCAGCATCAGTATGGGCTCCCATAAGGTGGGACCTGATTTCAGGTATGTGGCTCATATACTTCCTTTTAGACGAAATCCGGCCATTTCTGTCTTTGACCCATTTTTATCTTTAATGGACTATGTGCATACAACTATCCAGCAATGGCTAATGCATGTTAAGGCAGTCCAATAAATTTACGGTGTACGTTTTTTATAACGAAAACAGGAAAAAAGTACTACCATTTGATTTTCAGCATTAACCATAGCCGGCATAATTCCGGTTATGAAGAAGTTTATAGATTCGAGGCTGTAAAAGAACCTGCAATCACAGTCGCCAACCACATTTCTTAAACCAACTAAAATTATAGTTAAGCTTTTAATTAATACAATTAATAATATAAGACATGGATTTACCAACAGATGAAAGCTCCATTACGTCCATGATCTTCATCTAAATTGTTTTCACATTCTAACGGGGCTTTTATATACTGTGTTGAGTATGTTGTTCGTATTATACTAGTAAGTGAAAATTCAAGGACTCAAATATCTCAGTACCTTGGATGTCTATGTGATAAGAAGATTTGTTTCACAAAATTCCAAAGTCAATGGAAAGCTCCTTGTGAACCATTTTGACTTTGCATTAATAAGTCATACACAAGTGACATGCAAAAAGCAGACCCAAGGCTTTAAAGGGATATCGTCTACGAAACCAACAGACAACTTGTTTTGTCTAATTTTAAACACATGAACAACTTACAAAAGTACGGCTAAGATACCTAATTAATCGAAAAATCGAAAAACAATTATCACTAAATAAATTTGTAAAGCTTTACAATTATTCATATTCATGAGCTTCGTCTCGCCTTAAGCATGCGCACTGTTTTGAATTTTGTTTATAAATTTGGTTGTTCAAAATCGCAGCCAGTACAGTGTATCTCGATGCTTTAGCCCGTGGAAATATTCACGGCGACGAAAACGCCAAAGTCGCCAAACAAAGAGACTCGTTCATAATAATCGAAGATTTGAATAGTTCGCATTGAATTTATTTAATTTTTTTCACCATATTACAGGTCTAACATTTATTCTGTAAAACAAATAAATGAACCAAATACACAACGACATAAATTATCATAAAAATATGAAAACTTATTTATAAGCCTTTAAATCAGCAACTTGTAGAATATAACAAACTAAATTGTAAAGGAATGAGGAATACTTGTAATTTGAAATTATAACTTTTTTATTCAAACCCTGAGGATTCAAAGCAGGCAATTAATCGGACACCAACAAAAAATAAACGACAAATTAATCGGACAGTAAACGATTATGCCAAAACAACAAAACTTGATGTTTTAAACAAAATTGTTTAATTTATCTTAAGCTATCATTGTCAATTTAGAGAGTCTATCAATCGCCCTTTGAGATAATAATAAAATTATTAATAAATTTATTGCAGTTTTTGAGTTAATTCCAAATATGTGCTAAGTGGTGAAGGAAAAAATGTTCCCACACTGATGATCAATCGAAATTTTTTAACATTTTTAATTGTCCAGAATACAAAAAGAAATGATTAAAAGTTCCATAAATGAGTATGCAAGGTATAAAAACAAGTTACCTTTGTTCCTTATCGATATTGTAAGAGTGTTCATACAGCCTAAAAACCACAAAAATATGGGGGGAAAATAACATACAACTAGGATTTTTCCACCGGACAGTGATCAACTTCCGTGATCGCTTACTGTCCGGTTATACACTGTGAAAAATATTAGTTCACGATCCGTATCTCGAATTGCTCACGATCGTGATCCAACGACGAATTGTTCATGATCATTTTCATCGATATACCGATTCTCCCCTGTGAGTTGTTGATTGAACAGCCCCCAGTTTCATAAAACATCTCAAATTTGAGATTTCCTCAAATTCTTCCTCAACTGAGATTTCTTGCAATTTCATTGGTCAATATTTGAGTTGAGGACAGATTTGAGGAAATCTCAAAGAGATATTTTATGAAACTAGGGCCAGAAGAATTTGAATTTCGATAAGTCTTATTGGCCATGGCAGACGTATGGAGTATGCATATGTAATTTTTTGTCGCAAAATGATGATTTTATGGTGCAATTATCGTCTTTTGGGAGAGAGATTTTGATTGATGCGCCAGGACTTTGGTCGTTTGGACGGGACTTTAATTGTATACCGGCATCTTAAGAAATGTATTGTTGAATTTTTCAAAAAGTGACAGTTTTGCTAATGCCAAGAAAATTATTGTTGAAAAGGCAATGAAGGCAATGTATGGTGTATTGAAAAAAGGAAGATCGTACAATGTCAGTACGATCTTTTTGATAAAATTGTTAAACCCATATTATTGTATGGTTGTGAAATCTGGAGGTTTAGAAACATTGATATGATTGAAAAAGTTCATGTAAAATTTTGCAAATTGTTACTTAACCTAAAAAAATCTACTCCTAATTTTATGGTGTATGGAGAACTAGGTGCACTTCCTATGTCAGTATATATCAAGTAAAGAATGGTAAATTATTGGGCAAGAATTGTAAATGGGAAAAAAGAAAAGTTTACTTACATTTTATATAAATATTTATTTTAAACTCTTCACAGAACAATCTTAGATCTGATTGGCTATACATGTACTATATTGAAATTATCTTGAGTACATGTGGTTATAGAAATATATGGATGATGCAAGCGAATTTAAATTGTAAAATGGTTAAGCGAGACTATAAAGCAAAAATTAAAAGATACATGTATGTTTATTCAGAGGTGGTTTTCTGATATGGAGATATCTCCAAAGGGAATAAATTATAAACTATATAAAACGCTATTCCAGTTTGAACAATATTTGAATATACTGCCTGATAAAGATAGAATTGCATTCTGCAGATTCAGGACTGGGAATCATAAATTACCGATTGAGGTTGGGCGATGGCTAGCTAATAGCAGACCGGAGCGGGTGTGTAATATATGCCAATCTAGGGATATTGGCGACGAATTTCATTTTCTATTTGATTGTTCGGCTTTATTAGATGATCGAAAATTATATCTCAATCGGTTTTATTGGCACGGACCAAACGTTCTGAAATTTCAAAATTT